>BSBK01006392.1:0-2500 GCA_027943335.1 Chamaecyparis obtusa | reverse complement strand
CCATTAATCTGTAGATTCTTTTCAAATAGACTTGATATGGTTCCTTCATATGCATCAGATATGCTACCTGATCTAGATCCAGATACCTCAAATGGATCATCTATCTCCTCTTCATGATAATAAGTCTCACTATGCTAAATTGCCATATCCTTCCTTTTGATCAATAACTTCTTGAGTTCTTCTTTGGCTTCTTTGAATTTCTTAATAAAGATGTGCATATGTAACCTTTGATTCTCAATAGTCTTATCCAACTTATATCTTTCTATCCTTAGATCTTTCATCTTCAGTGATTAAACTTCCTTCACAAGAGATCTAGCTCTGATACCAATTGTTGGGATTATGGAAAGATAACTATTGAGAGGAGAGGGATGAATCAGTACCTTAAAACTTTTCAAGACTAACAACTTTTCAAGTGTAGATAGCATTTAATTGACTAAATACATTGTTTGAAACATACATTCAAGTAAATACAAATATAATTTGCATGTAATCTATACAATAAAACATTCATGAAAATTTTATACTCATAACAAAGATATTTTGGTATCACATAAACCCTTGTAAGTAGGTAAAAACTATGGTCGGGATGACACTCACAAATCTTCACTACTGCAGTAACAAAGTATGCCAATTAAGGCTAAAAATTTTGTGATCACTTATGATGATCTTACCCTGTTAGGAGTAATAATTAGATTGACTAGATCTACTTGGTTAAAAGATTTAACAAAAAAATACATGTTTGTACCTAACTAAGAGATTTACATAAGAATGGTTAAGTCCACTGTGTTAAGAGATTTCAATTTTGCTACAATGGTTAAATGGTCATAGTAAATGTATCTGTAAATAGAAACTCTATCTTTCCTGAATCAGATTTGTAATATATCAAATAGATATCACCTTCTTGTGATGTATGTGTCCTTCTGATCTTCTCGATAGCCTTGTGTGTGCTCTAAAAAACTCAATGCTTCTTCCATAAAATTTCTTTCAAAAACCCTTCTTTTGATCTGGTGATGTCCTTAGTGCAGCTACTCCTTCATGATACATGTTCATAATGACATCTTCACAACTTTTATGTCAAACTATACTGACCTAATTAGGGTTTACAATATCTTGGAAAACCTAAGATCAATGATGTAACAAAAAAACCTAGATCTAATATTACATAGGAATCATCAAAAAATTAATGATTACATCCATATTTAATTTTGTCTTGATCTTTGTAAACCAATTTCTGATCAGTATGAACCATTTGCACAGATGTTTGTGCCATTTTAGATTACTATGTGATTTCCTATTAAAGTTGGTAATCACTACATTCTCTATTCATTAATTAACTGGTGCTTTGTTCATTTTAATGCTCAATGATCAGTATGTTTGGTACTCAGTAATTATCTGTCACTCAGTGAGTGTACTCAGTCAACCCCTTGTTTGGTTAACTTAGAGATCTACCTTGTGTCTTGCTCGGTGTGTAGGCTTTATATGGTTGATCGACTATCCTATTTGTCTTCTTTACTGACTAAATAACTAATTGATACTAATGAAAATCTTTTAATGCTCAAATAGGAGTAACATGCATGTAACATGTTTGCTGCCTAGTTCTATTAGCTTAGGGGTGGCCTTGTAAACGCCTAGGTTAGGAGGTGAGCCTCCATAGTTAAATTGTATATTTATTGTAGGATTTCATGTGGCATTAAGTTTGGAAAAGGAAAAGGACTAATGAATTGGAGAAATAGAAAAAGTATCGAGTTACCATTATTTTTTATTTGTATACAAATGTAAAAGTTAAAGACTTATTTATTTTCAGCTATTTGAAAGGGTTGTAAAATAAAAAGTTTTATCTATATTGTTATTCAAAAGTTGAAGAGATGGAATCAGAAAAGAAAAAAAGTTGTATACCCATTTTACTTTATGCATACCTTTTTTGCATCATCCATTAAAAAAATAAAATTTAGTCTTTTTCATCATATATACCTTTGTTATATTTTGTTTTTAAATGTAGATTTAGAAAGGGTAAAGAAAAGGAAAAATAAATTATTTAAGTATGACATTTCTAGCTGTAAATATCTTGTTTAAATAAAAGAGTAAATGTGGATAGTTGTAAATGAATATTTTCTTGTTCATGTAAATTCATTTTCAAACCCGTTTTTGAAAATGGGACATAGAAAAATGCAACTCCTATCTTAGTTCTTTGTTAGTAAATAAATGTATCATGACAATGAAATTGTATGATAATGAATATATAGATATGTTTATATATATATATATATATATATATATATATATATATATATTCACATATATGTATATACATATATATATATATATACATATATATATATATACATATATATATATATATATATATTATATATATATGTATATATTATATATGTATGTATATATATATATATATGTATATATATATTATATAATATATATGTGTATATATATATATACATATATATATATACATAATATATATATACATATATACATATAC
>BSBK01006391.1:75000-316103 GCA_027943335.1 Chamaecyparis obtusa | reverse complement strand
AGAAACACCTAGTGGGAGAAAAACTCCTCTCCAAAAGAGAGAACAAACAAATGTTGAAAAACAATGAAAAAAGGAAGGAAGGAGGACTCCTATAGACCCCCCAAGGAATACTTCCTTCACCCCTAACATCGGTTGTAACTGAAGATAATGAGGAGATGCTAAAGGTTTGGTGAATATATCTGCAACCTACTGCTCCGCAGGCAAATACTCCAGAGATAAAATACCCTCTTAGATGAGTTTCCAAATGAAGTGCATGTGGATTTCAATGTGTTTGGTGCATTGATGTTCCATAGGGTTGTGAAAAATATGGATGACACTTTGATTGTCACACCAAAGAGTAGTGGGATGATTAACTAGGATAATGATGATGGGTCCTCGAAGAAAAACAAAAATAGAGGAAAGCGGGTTCTGGGTATGAAACGGAATCAGAACAAAGCTCAGGTGATTTGGAGGAATATGCTACTTCCCAAGGTGATGAAATGGCCCAAACTGTGAGTGATGGGTGCTCTTCTAAACCAATGATACCTCTCTTAGCTTGGATGATATCTCAACCCAAGATTATCCACAAACCTCCCCTAGCACAGTGAGAAAGAAAGGTAAGTCTTCTGCTAATAAGGCTAAGCCAATGACAATGCTCCTTCCTCTTCCACTAAGCATAAAAGAAAAATTAGGTGTAATGCTAGTCTTGTGAATGAGGATATTGTCATAAAGATGAAAGCAAAAAGATGGAGTATAATGATGTCTTGCAAGATACTAATGTCAATATGGAGAATAGTAAGAATAACAATGATGGGTTAATCAACCCGATTACCCATTCTCTGGAAACAGATTATGTTGAGAAGTCCCTTGTTAATGTTGCCCTCTCCCTTGAACCTATGTCAGCTAATGTTCCTTAGGCTAAATGCAGTCAAGAAGATAAAAACCCTACCACTGATATTGTGCCCAATACCCAAAATCAGGACCTCAAGGATATGCTGGAAAAAGTAGAGAATCAAGTGAATGTTGATACTATAGATGTTCAAGACTTGGAGGGAGATGATAATTGTCTGTAATTTATAAATAATAATGAGATTAAAAAGTTACACTCTTATGTTTCTTCCTTGCAAGATAAGACCCTTATTTTACAGGTTAAGCTAGATGAGAAAAGTAAGAAGCGGAGGAAGTTGGAAACTCTGGTTGGGAACATTCCAAATAAACTTTAAAACTATGAATCCACTCTTAGAAAATTGATTAAGGATAGGGAGGAGGGCATGGAGACTGTTACTTCGTCCATCCTGGCTGCTACTCTGCTTCTATTGGAAAAACTTCTCCTGATGAAGCTACTTTGACTGGACATGCTCTGGTGTTGGTTGGTGGTCTGAGCAGATGAACTAGAAAAAGTACTAAGAAAGATGACCTCCAGCTCATTGTCAACAATATTCAAGATTCTCTCAAAGAGGTTGTTGTAGGAACTTCTATTACTAGTGCTATTAAAGATCTGGTCTTAATTAGTTGTTTCTTTTTGCTTTGTTTAGTTCTCTCTGGTCTTGTTATTTTTTTCAATCATGTTGGTTGCTGGTCCCTGTAAAACCAACTTGAATTTTTTGATACTCTGGGTTGCTAATCCCTGTAAAACCAGTTCTTGACTTTTTCTTTTTGTTTGGGGTTTTAGGTCCCCTTCAAACTTTCTTTTACCTAATAAAAACTTTGTTTTCTTATTCTTCATCAATGAAAGAGGGAAGATATTTGAATAAGAGGATTGGATCCTCTTCCTTATATCCACTCTTCATATGAAAAGATGTTTGAATGGGTACAACCCTCTCATTATCCAAGCCTAAAACTCTTTTATTTCCCCCCTCAAAATAACATGAAGGCTCATGAACAACAAGATGGAACTCCTCCCATGGTAGCTTTGTCTTTATCTTGTCCTTCTAGAATGACATATTTGGACTATAAAAACTCCACATCACTGGTCCATCCATCAAGAGTGAAATGGTACTAGGCATAGAGAGATGAGTGGGTGAAGTTTCTTGCACAAGGAGTGGATGAATTTCAACATTCAACCACTTACATGAAATAGAATGTTGGAGACCACTTCATGTAGAGTTTCCTTGACAAAGATATAAGGACTTTCATCAGTGCACAACAATAAATGTGAAGAAATAAGAAACAAAGTTCAGTGGTACATCAAACCAAATGATGGATGAGTAGAGATGTCAACATAATTAGTCAACATCATGGTAAGAACAATAATCTCCCTTAAGTATTCTAAAAATCAAGTAGTGATACCACCCATGTACAGTAAAATGAGTTGGAAAGTTGTTTGAAAGGTACCATTGCCATTTTGAGTAGAATGAATCATATGTGGTAGTCATATGTAATAGAGATGAATTAATCAAAAGCATAGTATCATAGAGAAAACTTAATTTATGATGCAATTATATCATTCAAAGAGAAACATCTACCATGTATCAGTGATTACACCACTATAATAGTGACAATTTTGTCTTTGATTGTGTCACCATGATATTGAAAAAAATATTTCCTACCCAAAGAGAATATCTCATTATGCTCTTAATAACATCACAATGAAATGATAAAGGAACATTGCAAAGATTGATAAACGTGATGAAATGAAAACATATCATTCTATGGAAAACAATGAGAAAAAGTGTTTTAATATCTCTATTTGATATTGAGTAAAAAAAAACTAGTGAATATTAATTGAAAAGTACCATGATGTAGCTCAAATTTTAGTAACCAAGCATATGTGGATATGTCACAGGTAAAGATGGAAGGCAATAAAAGAAGCCAAGTCATTAATTGAAACTTTTGAAAATATTATTATTATGCCTAGGCATACTGCAAAGCTAATAAAGCAACATATCGTATTGCCAATTTGGTCATGATTACTAATCACATTATATTTTGGCATGAGGAAATTAAGTTTGATCTCAAACTAAAGGGAATTATTAAGGGTGATTTGACACATAGTGTTGTGGGAAACATAACTCTTAATAATGGTAGTGACAGATAATTGCCTTTGCCTTGGCTCTTGGACCATTACGAACATGAGAGTGGTTAAGTACACCTCACCTACCATTTATATCTCGCATGCTTTTTGGGCAATTTATGGCTTTATGTTCTTTGATTTCTTAGTGAAGGGAAACTTAAATTAGATTATTGGGAGCAAAATCTTGGTCTATGTTTATTGTAATGGAGAAATGGGTGGTGCACCAAAGCGTTAGGAACTGAGCTCTTGTAAAGAATGGAAGGATATCTAGGCTGTCTGGGAGCAACTTCAAAATGCGAATGTTATTGTTTATCTAGAGTGGCTTCATGGATACAAGGAGAAAGCCACTATTGAGTTTATTAAGGGGTGGAAAGGTGAAATTGTGACAATATATGGAATTACCTTTAAGCTAATGGTTGGCTTCATCATAGAGATTACCAGCCTTCCCTATGATGGGAAAGAGTTTTATAAAGAAAGGAAAATTCTAGATGAGACAATTATTAAATTTCCAAACAATGAAGAGGAGATGGATGCCCTGGTGAAAATGGTCGACTATTATGCCAACGAGCATATCAAACCTATATGGAGGAATGTGCTATCTTGCATTAGGGCATATTTCACCTTGGATGGTAGGTATTCCAGAGTCCATAGTTATAAAAATTTTCTTTTGGACTATTTTCGTTATAAGCTCATTTTTCATGAAGGGATTATCTTGTTGTTCATTGAATACTACAAATCGTGTACCCCCAAACCTGCTATTAAGAATAAGAGAAAAGGGGAAGGTGAAATATCTAGTGTGATGAAGTGGAAATATCCTTGGAGGTCTAAAGGTTTAAAAGGGAGGATTACTCTGGATGACAATGATATTGGCATGAAGATCAAGGATGATTCTGTCAAGAGTTCAAAGGAAATAAATGATGATGAGGAGAATATGAAATTTTGGCAAGATGGGGCCAAGGGGGTGGAGACTGATGACTTTGAGGCCAAAGGCATCTCTATCTCCTTAAAGAAGGATGAAATTGTCGTTAGAAACCCTCCCCTTCTGGTGAATGCGGATGATAGCATCTCCTCCAAGAATAAGAATCCTGGCAAGGGAACTGAAGGCAAAAGGAAAAAAGATCCATTTCTTTGGTCATGGTAAGAATCCAGACATAAATTTGGTTGATTATCCTTCTTTTCATTCTATTGTTGATCTTCCTAATCTAGATAAGAATCTGCTCAGAAATATAGCGGCTAACCCTTTGGATACTAGTGAGAAGGGTGATGTGCAACATTCTAATGCCTTCTTGTCCACTCTGGAGTTCCTTAACATGGCTAAAAATAAAGATGACGTCTCTCTTATTTTGAACTAATGGATTTATGATGAGGTTCATGGGCTACAGAGTAAGATTGGCAGGTAGGAAGCCCAGTTGGATGATGAAATCAACCAAAAGATCCTAGAAGAAAAATGTGGCAAAATCCCAGAGTATATGAAGCTTTATGTGGATAAGTCCATAGTTTTCTATATAGATTTATACATAAATTGGTATTTGAATCCATAAATTTTGGAGTTTTACTCTTACTATTTCAAAGTCCTATTTAGCTATTCCTTCATTTCTTATTTCTAAGAAACTACATTCGAGTTCCATTCACTCAAGTGGGCTTCATTTCTACTTTGGGGGATAGTTAATCATGTCAGAGTTCCTCCAGTTATTATTTAGTCTTACTTTTGATACCTTCATTTCTAATGCACCATAAATCAGATAATAAATAAAACCACATAATATTGATTCTTAAAAGATTTAACAGTATTAGCTACATTGCATAACAATTACTCTTAGTTCAGTCAATTGAAAAATATTTCCTACATTCCTTAGTTTGATGACTAGACAAATAATTATGATGTTTCATCCATAGCTCTGAGATTTTTTGGAGAGGCTTCATCTTTCTTCCTCTTTTTAGTTACATAATCATTTCCAATCATGCTCTCGGCTACTTCTTCATTTTATGAATCACTATAGCCTTCCCTGTCTATATTCCCTACATCATCTTCTTGCAAGTATGTGTAAAACCAATCTACATCTTCTGGGGCCCTAACATGAAAATAATGAAAAAGAAAATTCAAATTCCTTTTGATGATAGAGCCTCTAGATAATAATTTTTGCTAGGTCCTCAGTATTTAGTATAGGGGAAGTTGAGACCGGCCTACCATTGATCATAGGAATATTGTAGAATCTTGGTTTTGTAATGGTTAGATCTCCCCTTCTATTGTGGATAACTAAATCTAGCCCTCTTAGATATTTGCACTTAAAGATGGGAGCACAAAGCCTTCCAATATCTATTTTTCTAAGATCAACCTGGATTACGGAGGCAATGAACATTGCAGGAATATCAGAATAATTTATAATAAAATATTATATTATATTCTAATAATAATAAAAAGTTATGCATCTATATAAAATTAATTTTGATAAAAAAAATCTAAATAATTGTTTGAATTTATGAATTATCATTTGTATTGGTTTCATATTAGTACCTTAAAATAAACAAGAATCTAAAATAAGGCACCAATGGAAAAATGAGTTCACCATAAAAGAAAAATAAAAATAAAACCCTATGTATAGAAAGCCATCTACTATGATTAGGGTATAAATTTTTTGATAATTAAGATTATTTCTAAAATTATGATTATTTTTAATCAAAATTATAAATAATTATGCCTTGATTGTTGACAAGTTATACAATACATTTTGAAATTCTCCAAATTTTTTAATTTTATAAATTAAAAAAATTACTAACAACTACACTTTTTTATTTTATATAATTAAATATCAATACAAATTATTCCAATAATAAATTTAACTTTTTTTACAAGTTGAATGATTTTTTATTGTTGAACTTTGCAAAAATTAAAATTAAAAGAATTTTCACCATAAATATTATTGATTGTTAGTAGCTAAGTTGAGGACGGCTTACTAATGTGAATGAGCGGTTCCTTAGACTGTTTGGTTTCGTGGACGTCCTTAAAATCATTCATTCATAGATTTTCCAAAAATAATTTTGTTATTGGAAGTTCTACATTTTTTCAAATTTATCTGATTAAATGCCAATATTCATTATTTTCAACTATAAATTTAATATTTTAAAAAAAATTAACTATTTTTAACACACCAACCATTTAAAGATTTTTTACAGCAATAAATTTAACTCAGTCATAAATAAAATTTTATATTTTAATTTATTTACATTTACTTTGCATTGATTACATTTACAGATTTTTCTCTTCTCCATCAAGATAAGACTTCATTTACGTTTTTAATTTTAAAGCTTCTGTCAATTACAGAAAAAAATCACAGACTAGAAATTTTTTTTTTTTCAATCTAACTTTCAGCAGTAAACATTTGAACGGAATTCAGCGTACATGCAATTATAAGCCATGTTTTTAAGATTTCTTAAAAAGAAATAAATTTTTTAATGCATTGGATGAATTAACGGAAGTTTAAAGGAAATCTACTACAGTTCGAGCGATGCTGCAGCGGCGGGCAACCCATGATAAAATGTTTGGTTGTGGATTAATAAAATGCACTATTTTGTCGGCCCGGTGATATTTTTATTTATTTATTTTTTTTAAAAACCCATCCGCCTCATATAAATATAGAGGAAAGCCGGTAATTCATGTGGCTTTTATTGTACCGTGAGAAATTAACCAGTCTTTCTTCTTCTTGGATTTTCGTTCAATTTTCCTGCACATAAATTCCCTTGTTTTGAAATACGAAAACATCCAATGGAAGCAGGCAGTTGAAGAGGTCAGACGATGAGATATTTGAGGTTGATGAGGCGGTGGCGTTTGAGTCTGAAACAATGAGAAATTTGATTGAGGATACAGGCACCCAGAATGTCTTGCCCTTGCTAAACGTGACTGGTAACATCCTCGCCAAAGTTATCGAATACTGTAAATATCATGTGGAAGCCAAGGCCGCCCAGACCAGCGAAGAGGATGTGAAAAAGTGGGATGAGGAGTTCGTGAAGGTGGATCTGCCTACAATTTTCAGCCTCATCCTGGTACGTGTTTAGGGTTTACATCTTGTTTTCGCTGGTATGCTTAGGGTTTCAGAAACCCTTTTATGTTTTAAAGTTGGATGATGTAGGTTGGGGTTTTCCGGAAACATTATGGATTGTTCGGCTTTAAAGCACATGGATTTCGAATATTTGATTTGTATTTGTATGATGAATTTCGTTATATAATTGTTAAATCATTTGCCTCAATATATTTGTTAATATGTTTGTACTAAACTTATTTTCCGTATAGATATAGGCTGGAAATGATGATTGTTATGTATATTTTTCTGTTGTGAACAGGCTGCAAACTATTTGAATATAAAGAACCTTATGGACTTAATGTGTCAAACTGTGGCTGACATAATTAAAGGAAAAACCTCTGAAGAGATTCTAAAGATATTTAACATAAAGAATGATTTCACTCCTGAAGAGGAGGGGGAAATCAGACGTGAAAATCAGTGAGCTTTTGAGTAAATCTGATAGGTGTAAGGAAGTTAGTTTACATATTTTCTTGTCAACTTTCTTTAACATGATTTGTTGGCCTTTAAGAATTTGGATATTTGATGGTATGGTATTTGCCATGATTTAAATTGAAGTAAATGTAGCAGTTTTAGGGGATAAGTTTGTAATATTTTAATAAAGGTATCATGGGATGTTTTATTACGATTGTTTTGTAAAGATATAAATCAAATTATCTTATCTAATGTGTTGTAACAATTTTGTGCTAACTAGTAAAAGAATTTCTATTTTTCATACTTGCACTATTTATATTTGTCTAAGGTTTACCCTTCATCTTTTCATTTATTGAAATCATTTTGCCAATAAAAACTTTAATCTTTTATCTTTTACAAAGACATTCCAACTAATAAAAACTAAGTTTTCTTAACAGTTATATATTACTTTTCTTAGTGAAAATAATAATAATTTTTCCTTTGAAATTCCTAAAATCTTCTACAATATTCTCATGTATCTGTACATAAAATTTTAATCATCTCATTCTCAAAATCCTCTAGAATAATATTTTGTTGAAGACAAGACCAAAGAGCAAAAAGATGAGCCCCTTGAAATCCATAGTACAATCAATCAATCTAATATCAACAAATTTGAAGATTTATAAATTCACCACTAACATCACAAAATTTTTCATTACAATGCCATTCACACGGTCAACAAATATTTTTGTAACATTATCAACCAAAATACTATTTTTTGTGCACATCAACATGGGGTATTCAAAGTAATTCAATGAAAATAAATAATACTAAAAAAAATCTCAAATAGCACCTGCTAAATTGTTTTTGGAAGCCCCTACATAGTAGTGGACCCTAACCTCTTTTTCACTTTGCCCCTTTTTAAAATTATTCTTCTGCCCATTTCATCGATCGCCAACCTTTATTTATTTTTTACTTTAATAAGCCCTTGCAAAATGCTGATGTAATGACGTTATTTCACATTGTTTGAAACTTGTTTGCTCATAGGAATCACCTTAAGTGCTTCCCAGCTTGTGCCCTTTGCTGACGTGGTACAAGTGATGAAACAGTGAAACTCGGTTGCTCAATGAATTTGTTTTCTCCTTTCAACAACCTTGACAAAAACCCTATATTTGCATAAGAAATAAATAGGAGGGCCCTCCAATATTTTACTTGGGTTGTACATTGAAAATCATTTTCAAAATATATAAAATGCTTTGCACTAAAATTCATTTAATAATGCTTTTGTAAGTAAAATTTATTTAAAATTCATTAAATAATCATAGAAGAAATTCCTTTGTTAAGTACTGGGCTGGAATAGTATTTAGATGGTGCTTCACCTCTGTGAGCATCAAGTTGAATTCTAATATCAGTATCACAATCATTCAATAATATTACAAAACATTATTTAAAAAGTAATTTAAATAAAAATTTATCTGAACCATTTCTATGTCCATGTATCTAAATACATTGCCCATATAAACATGTGTAAATCATAAACATGATTTATTGAACTCTAAAAATCTTTCATGTCCCCATTCTTCAACTATGCATGTTATTATTTAAATCACAAAAATGATTTACATAATAAAACATTAGAATCAATTTTGAGAATGAGACTATAATACAATGGAGCGAGCCAGGTCCCCTTGTAGGCCTAACTCATTTTTTAATGTACATTATGAATAAAAAACCAAAGCGTGAAATCTTGGAAGTTCAATATTTTGCCTTTTTGTGTACTACCCAAAACAAGCTCAAGGCATTAGAAATTACCCTAAAAAACTGATCAAACAACAACATGAAACCACAACAACTAGCATGCATATAGACTTATATTCTAAGAATCGCTCTATACAACAATTTTGCTTGATACTTCATGGGGTAGAAGATTTTAATCACCAAATTCCCCTACTTTGTTGTTTTTGCAATTGGACATGCATCGTAACCATCTTGAAAGCCTTTCAACATGTCTCTTGCAAAAATACCAAACAATGCTCTAAGGAGTCACTCAAGAGAGGATTAACTCATTTAAGTACAAAGAAGACGTATCAAAACATATCTCATGACTTCATTTTTAGTGCAAAATATAAATGGTCAGATTTGACCATGTTCAAATTGTCATAAATATGTAAGTGCAAAACATTGTAAATATAATTTGGTTTAGGCCTTGAAAATATATCAAATGTTTCCTTAGGACTTTGGAATCTGTTATGGAGATACATTTACATGTGGAAAATTTGAGACACCAACCTAGTTTTCATGAAAATCATCTGGTAGCAAAATATTGACCCACAAAAATGTTTACTCAAGAAACACAAAACTATGCATGTAGAAAAAATAAATAAATTATATCTCAAACATGTGATCAACATAAACAAAAACCATAAAAAGATAACCATACACAATGACACCATATTTGTTAACTAGGGAACCTTTTGATCAGAGAGTAAACCCTGGTGGGGATGGTACCCAAAAAAGATGTACTAATATGAAAATTCCTTGTGAGAGGATGGACTCTGTTAGGAGTCTTATGAAATACATTCAGTACATATTAGTCCCTATTAGGAGACCTTGAATCCCTGTGAGGAGACTCTAACCCTGTTAGGTGTTAAGGAAGACATAAGGACCCACTATTCAAATAGCTTCAAGGAAAAGATCACCGAAGACACTATCCAACTAATCTTTGTATTATCCAAACAAAATAATACCAATTATAACTGATCTCTGAAACTTGTCTTCTCTCCTCTTACTATGCCAAAACCGCTCCAAATGCTTCACCAGATCTCAATACTAGATATGCTCACTTTGCATCACATAACAATCCCTTAGATCATTAATTTGTATTATTTCACCTTCACATCTTACATTACATATCTCAATCAAGGAAAATAATCCTTCCTTTATACCGTGCTTAATATTTCATAATTGAGTCGACCAATTAGGCTTAACCAGTTATAAAATATAAAATATTACATGTTGCATAATATTTCCATAATTACATAAAATTATTGGCTCACAAACTTAATAAATCTTCATACGTGCAACCCCTGACTATGTTGAATCATCTAGGTCACCTCCACAATGTCTTCAACCTCTGTGTAACTTCTCTTGTCTAGATTCTATCCCTGTTAGGAGATATAATCTGATTATCACAAACCTCTTCTGAGGAATTCTATCAAAATATAGTTTCCACTAGATTAGTAATAACTGACATAAATACTTGAATTTCTTTATGTGCTCTTAACCATGATATCAAGACACCATAAGAAACGTGTCCTCAGCTCCGCATAACCTCATCTACAATGATCTATATGTGCTAACTCAAAATCAGTCTGCTACTCTTCTAAACTTCAATATAATCAGTATGTTGACATCAATGACAAACACAGTCATGAATGCAACATGCTACTACTTCAAAAGTGATAGAATATCCCCCCATAGGACATATTCAACATTCATGCTAACAATCTCCCCTAATGGCATTGATGGAAACACAGATGAAAAAATCCAAGCTCCATGAATACCAAAATACAACTCTTTTGCTCTTTCTTTGACTTTTCAAATCCTCTTTGTCAATAATTTCAAATCCTCTTCATCAATCATTTCAATGTTTTTCATGTAAATTCTTCTCCCCCATTGACATCAATGACAAAGAAAGCATCACTATGTCAATCCAATACAAGATCGAATTTCCAAAGACACTATTTGAAGATACCTTTTACCAAAAGTCCTTCATGACTCAACTCAAAACATAGATAATGCCCCATAGAGGAAGCATCAACATATAGTCCATGAAGATAGTGCTATGTACCACTGGACTGATGCAACTTTCTGCATCACTACTCAAGAGTAGGTTGGGGCATAACTCAAAACATACCTATTAAATACTCAAATGTATCTTAAGGTAAAGGCTTTGTAAATATATCTTCTATCATCTCCTTTGTGCTGATATACTCAAGTCTAACTTCTTTCTCTGCCACTTTCTTTCTTACAACATGATACTTTATCTCTATGTGTTTTATTTTAGAATGTAACACAAGATTCTTAGACATACTTACTGTACTTTTTATCACAATGTATGATAACAGGCTCATTAAACTTAATTACAATATCCTTTAACATTTATTTCATCCATATTATCTAATTACAATTATTTTCTACTGCTACATACTCTGCTTGTGTTGTACTTTGTGAGATACAATTTTGTTTCTTAATTAGTCAAGAAACCAATCTACCTCACCACTTGTACTCTTCTTATCATCCACACTACTTCCCAAATCCACATCTGTATATGCACATTGGGTAAAGTCATTTTATTTATCATACCACAATCCATAATCAGTTGTACCTTTCAGATATTTGAATATCCTCTTTACTGCTACATAATGTGATTCCTTAGGATCAACTTGAGATCTCGCAACAATTCCAAATGCATATCCTATATCTGGTCTCATGTGAGTTATATATTGCAAACCTCCAATCATATATGTGTACTTCCTTTGTTTAACTACAAGAGTTTCATCTTTGCTAGATAACTTATGAGCAGTTACCATAGGTGTACCAATAGGCTTACAACTTTCCAAACCAAATATCTACAATAGGTCTTTTAGATACTTAGTTTGAGATAGGAAAATACCATCGGTGTTCTACACAATCTGTAATCCCAAGAAAAATTTAATTTCTCTAATCATGCTCATCTCAAATTATTTCTTCATTTCATCAGCAAATTTATCACATGCGTCATCTTCTCCTCCAAATATTATATCATCAACAAAAATAACAATAATCAATAGCCCTTTCTCTATTTCTTTTAGATATAAGGTACAGTCTGTAGTACCTTTAGATAATCTCAAATTTTCCAAATATTTATCCCACCTCGCATACTAGGTTCTAGGTGCTTGCTTTAGTCCATAGAGTGCTTTGTTCAATTTGTAAACCATATCTCCTTGAGTTAAAGGAAAACCATCTGGTTGCTCAATGTAGACTTCTTCTTATAATTCATCATTTAGAAATGTTGACTTCACATCCATCTGATACACTTTTGTTTCTTACAACTTCACCTTGTTCAATCATGTTGTTTCTAAAAACCCATTTAGTTCCAATAATTTTTTTTTCCTTAGGTCTGGGAACCAATTCCCAAGTGTTATTCTTCTCAATCTAATACAATTCATCCTTCATTTCTTGAATCTAGATATCATCTTTACAAGCTTCATCAATAGTCTTAGGTTCAATTTGAGAAATCAAACATAATTCTTCATGTACCTTATTTCTTGTCCTAACTCCTTTATCTTTTCTTCTAATAATTTGATCAACAGGATGATTTCATATTGGATTCCTATTAGGTGTTACTGTTTCAACTCTTTCTTCAATTCTAGGTTCAGATCTTTGTTCTTCTCTTTGATCTTTATCACAAATCTCATTCTACAAATCATTATTAGTTTCATAAATCAACTCAACATTTTCTTGATTAGTTTTAGGATAGGCTTCTTCATCTAAATCATAATCAAGTATTCTTTCCTGAACTCTAAACTTTTCATCCACTTTAACATTTGTGCTCTCACTAGTCTTAGTTCTCTTATTGAAAAATCTATAAACTTTTTCTTAAATGAATAATCAAGGAACATATTTTCATCACTTCTCAGATCAAAATTATCGATGTCATTATCTCTCTTTGATGCAAGAGCATCTCGGGCTTTGAGAAATCTTCCATCAACCAAAAATATTTCCTATTTTCTATTGTTTTATTTGTAATCATTTCATTTATTGGTTTTATATTGTGCTAAGTTTACATGATGTTGAGGACCTATTTGGGAACCTTCTCCTATGAGCACATGAAGATTGGATGGACCGTTTCAAAGTTATAGCTATTTTCCTTCCCGCGGGAGCCATATTTTCTTGCAATTTTCATGCTAATTGTGCAACATGTAGCCATTGATTCTTAATGAATCAACATTTGTGCTCTTATGGAATTCAAAGGGACCTAAATTAATATTGTTTCCAAAGAGAAAAAGTCCTAGTTCATTATGAGTAAAAAGTTATGACCATTTTTCTCGAGTACCTATTTTCAGCCAGTTTTCACATGAAACGTGGGGTTTTTCATCTTGCATGGTTTTGTGTGATGAAATGGGGCCTTTCATAGTTAAGGAAATGTTCTTGGGTCATGGTTGGATGTAAATGTAAAGGCACATTAAGTTTTGATCATTCTTTCATTATTTTTGGTTTAATCTTCCAGACTAGACCTATATTGTAGTTAAATGCCTCACTGGCCGACTTGTGGCTTAGCTGGCTATATATTGAGAGCTTGGGTAGATGTTTAGTAGGGGGATTAGTGGTAGATTGATAGTAGTATGAGAGTAGAAGCATATTTGGATCCTATGAGATCTTGTAGATCAGATGTTTTATATAATATTGTAACAAGAAAGCTAGTGGTTTGCATGCTTGGAGACAAGGAGATTACTTGGAGGCTTGTGAGCTCAAGTTTAGATCAACCTTAGTGTTTCCATCAGTTTTTGATATGTTTCAGGGCTGGACTAGCTAGGATAATTTTTAAATTCATTTTATAAGGCCACAACCTAGAAGGCCTCACAGCCTAGCATGTTAAATGAAATTATGTTTTGAAGCATTATATGGTTTTATTCCATTGTGCTTATTGTTTTATAACTAGCAGTGTAGGTGTGGATTATCCATTATTGGATCCTTCATCCTTGCCCTAGGTCAAGTGGTATTAGAGCTTGAAGATCCTGAGTGTGTGGATAGAGCACTGAGGTGAGGCAGTTTGCATCAGGACCTTGGATTGAAGATGCCTCCGAGTAGAGCTCGTGAGATCTCAGAGGAAGAACCTGCTGGAGAATTCAGTCTTGATGATTTTAGGGCTTTACAGAAGAAAGTGCAAGATCTGCAAGATTAATTAAAAAATAAGGCTACCTTGAAGGATGATAGTGATGAGTTTGAAGAAGATCAATTTGAAGAATGATGCAGGAGCATCCTAGATGGAAGAGCAATCTTGCATCACCCAAAAAATATTTATTTCTATTTTTATATTCAATAAGGGCTATTTTGTGCAGAGCTGCTATTTATGGAAAGTTACTATTTTTTTGGTAATTTTTGTATGTGCTCAGAATGATCTGATTTCTTTCTTGAAGGTTCATTTTGGTCATATAAGTCTGCCAGTAAAGTTTCATTCCCAGATCAAGTGTATATTGGAAGATATTGAAGATTTTCGGTATTGGCAGCAGGGTACAGAAACTTTGAACTTAGTTTTGAAGGCTTTAGAGGCCCCAGATGAGGTCAAAAATTTGGGTGACGGGTGCTTGCATGGGTCAAGCCTGTAGAGCGCTTCGTGGCATTTCTGAAATGGGGTTATAATAGCCGATCGGGTAAACTAGTGATGACTTATGGTCTTCGGAAGTTGGGCCACCTGAAATGGCAGAAAATAATTTTCTTCAAAATTTTTGTTCGGGT
Organism: Chamaecyparis obtusa; assembly: GCA_027943335.1. Lineage (NCBI taxonomy): Eukaryota > Viridiplantae > Streptophyta > Pinopsida > Cupressales > Cupressaceae > Chamaecyparis > Chamaecyparis obtusa. Next base: position 301,142 of record BSBK01006391.1, on the reverse strand, counting down.
TTCAAAGGTTATCTTGAGCCAACTATGATGTAATAAAATATAAAATAAAATAATTCTAAGTTTGGTCGGCCTTATTGGCTAAAATTCTGGAACCTTCCCAGGCGGTGGAAAATTGCCTATATAAGGAAGGTTGTATTATTGTCTTAGGCAGTTTAGAATAGTTCTAGGTAGTAGATCTGGGTATTGATTTGAGGCTTTGTCCTACAGAATATTGTAAGGAATGCCCATGTGGCTTTGCATATTATAATTCTAAAAGTTTGTAATTCCACATTTGTGGAGATAATAAGAAGCCAATTTTTTGTTCTTGCATATTATTGTTGTTGTTTCTCTATTTTTATTATGTGTTTGTGGTATTAAGGGGAGCACCCTTCATCAAGTGGTATCAGAGTAGGGATTCTTGAGTGTGTAAATAGATCACCGACTGTGAGGCAGTTTGCACCAGGACCGTGGTTAGGGTTTCAGCGCGCATCGCAAAAATGCCTCCACGAAGAGAACATGGCGGAAGACCTGGTGCTGTGACACCTGAGGTTAGAGAGCTGCAGAGACAAGTGTGAGCATTACAAGAAGAGATTCACAAAGGAATGAATCTTAATGTCAGAGATGAAAGTGAGGATGAAGCCGAAGAAGAATATCAAGAAGGAGAAGCTGAAATTGTGAACCAGGAGGAAGAAAGACTTTTTCGGGCGATTTCCAAGATTGGGAAAAGACCTAAGATTGAGGTTCCCACATTTTCTAGAAATCTTAACCCAGAGGAATTGATCGACTGGATCAATGAATGTGAGGAATATTTTGAGTATGAAGATGTTGAAGATCCTGATAGGGTCAAATTTGCAAAGGCCAAATTGAAAGGTCATGCGAAGATCTGGTGGCAAAAAATTCAATTGGAGCGAAATAGAAGAGGGAAAGATAAAATCACAAGATAGGATCGGATGGTGGATAAATTGAAGTGACAGTTCATTCCTGTTGATTATGAGCTTGACCTACTAAAGAAAATGCAAAGTTTGAAGCAAGTAGGAAGATCTGTTCAGGAGTATACAGAGGAGTTCTATCGACTCCTCATCAGAACAGGCCATGTAGAAGCTGATAAGGAGAAAGTTGCCCGATACCTTAATGGGTTAAGGCCAAGCATTCAGGAGGAGTTGAATCTAGTTTGAATGAATAGTATTGAGGAGGCATACCAGTTTGCCCTAAAAGTAGAGGAAAAGTTGAACAAGAAGTTTGAGAGCAGACAAAATGGAAGTGGTCGTGGTGGAAGATCTGGCAAACGGTCATATGGTGGTCGAAATGAAGATCCAAAAAAGAAGGATGAGGCTAATAGTAGTTAGAATCAGAGAGGAAATAATTCCAATCATTGTGAGGATCAGAGTAATAGAGATCAGAGAGGAAGAGGAAGAGGACAAGGATCTGGAAGAGGAAGCTTCCGTGGAACATGTTTTCATTGTGGAGAAGAAGGTCATAGGGCATTTGAATGTCCTCAGCACCAAGGCAGAATAGATAGGAGAAATGAAGGCCAGGCTAGAGTTGCACATGTAGATGAAGATGCCAGATCATCAAATTCTGAAGATGCCAAAAGAGGAGAAATGTTGATTAACAGAAGAGTCCTGTTGAGTGGTGAGAATTAACCTGAGCAAAGGAGGAGCCTATTTCGCACCAGGTGCAAGTGTGAAGGTAAATGTTGTGATGTGATTATTGATAGTGGAAGCACTGACAATTTGGTGTCAGAAGAGATGGTGACAAATTTGAAGCTCAAGAGATAGAAACACCCACATCCATATCGGATTGCCTAGGTATAGGATGACCACAAGGTCATGGTCAATGAACAATGCCTGGTGAAGTTCAAGATTGGCGGGTACCAAGATGAGGTACTATGTGATATCATCTCTATGGATGCATGTCATATGTTGTTGGGTAGACCATGGTAGTTTGACAGATGTGTTGTACATGATGGTCATGTGAATACCTATTCCCTGACAAAGGATGGAGTGCGACAAAAGCTAAAGCCATTGAAGGAGACCGAAGAAAAGGTATGTGGTAATGCAAGAATAACATTGGTTGATGGAAGAAACTTCGTAGATGGTATGAGGCATGAGCATGTGTGTTTTGCTTTAATTCCAAAAGTTGGTAAAGAAAAAGTGGAGGATGTTCCTGTAGAAGTTGCAGATTTGTTGAATGAGTTTCAGGATATTATATCTGATAACGTGCCTGATGGATTACCACCAGTTAGGAAGATCAGTCATCAGATGGACTTGATCCCAGGAGTGAGTTTGCCGAATAAGGCAACACACAAAATGACACCTACAGAAAGTGAGGAGTTGAACAGACAAGTACATGAACTGTTATAGAAAGGGTTGATTCGAGAGAGTCTGAGTCCCTGTGCTGTAGCAGTGGTATTAGCACCAAAGAAGAATGCAGAGTGGAGGATGTGTGCAAATTCCAAAGTAATAAACAAGATCACAATCAAGTATAGGTTTCCATTGCCATGAATGGATGATATTATGGATTGTTTGAGTGGAGCTGTGTATTTCTCAAAGATAGATCTGAAGAGTGGATATCACTAGATTCGGATCAGAGAAGGAGATGAATGGAAGACTGCCTTCAAAAAAAAGGAAGGACTATATGAGTGGTTAGTCATGCCTTTTGGGCTAACCAATGCACCGAGCACTTTCATGCGGCTCATGAACGAGGTTCTGAAAGAATTTCTAGGTAAGTTTGTCATTGTTTACCTAGATGATATTTTGATTTTTAGCAAGACATTGGAGGAACATATGATGCATATTCGTATGGTGTTTGAGAAGTTGAGAGATGAGAAATTGTTGATTAATTTGAAGAAGTGCAGTTTTGTGAAGAGTTAGTGTATTTGGGATTTGTAGTTTCAGTAGAAGGTCTAAAAATGGACCCAGAGAAGGTACAGGCTATCCTTGAATGGCCTGCTCCAAGGAGTGCTACTGAGGTAAAATTTTTTCATGGTTTGGCTAGCTTTTACAGAAATTTTATCAGAAATTTTAGCAGTATTTGTGGACCCTTGACTAAAACAATGAGAGGGGATAGAAAAGAGTTTAAGTGGACTAATGGGGCAGAAAAGAGTTTTTAATTGTTGAAATAAAAAGTTACAGAACAACCTGTTTTAGCACTTCCAGATTTTAATAAGGTGTTTCAAGTAGATTGTGATGCTAGTGGTACTGCAATAGGAGCTGTTATGAGCCAAGAAGGTAAACCTGTTGCTTATTTCAGTGAGAAGTTAAATGATGCCAAGAGGAAATATTCTATTTATGATCAGGAATTTTATGCTATAGTTCAAGCATTAAAGAAGTGGAGACATTATCTGCTTCCTAAGGAGTTTGTTTTGTATACTGATCATCAAGCTTTGCAATATTTGAATAGTCAAGGAAAGTTGAATCAGAAGCATTTGAAATGGGTTGAGTTTTTGCAGAGTTATACATTTGTTTTGAAACACAGAAGTGGAAAGTCTAACAAGGTTGTAGATGCTCTTAGCATAAGGCAACTATTGCTGACAGAGATGCAGATTGAGGTGGTTGGGTTCAAGGAACTCAAGAATTTATATCCAGAGGATCCTAATTTTGGTGAAGCTTGGAAAGCTTGTACGGAACCTGTTACTCTAGACAGGATGAAATGGTTGGATTTCATCATCCATGATGATATGTTGTTCAGAGGGAGTCAGTTGTGCATTCCATGAAGTTCTATGAGGGAGAATCTCATCAAGGAGAAGCATAGTGGAGGATTGGCTGGACATTTTGCTCGTGATAAAACCCTTGGTTTGGTTAGTGAGAATTATTATTGGCCATAGTTGCAGCAAGATGTGAAGAAGTTTGTATAGAGTTGTAGAGTATGTCAGATGGCGAAAGGAGTGAAGTAGAATATAGGGTTGTATCAGCCATTACCTATACCGGAGAAGCCTTGGGAGGATATCAGTATGGACTTTGTTCTTGGTTTACCGAGAACTCAGCGGGGACATGATTCAATTTTTGTGGTGGTTGACAGATTTTTGAAGATGGCACATTTCATTCCCTACAAGAAGACTAATGATGCTGTTCATGTAGCAGAATTTTTTTTAGAGAAGTGGTGAGACTACATGGTTTGCCAAAGACCATAGTTTCAGATCGAGATACTAAGTTTGTTGGATATTTCTGGCATACATTGTGGAAGAAGTTGAAGACAGATTTGAAGTTCAGTTCATCACATCATCCACAGACTGATGGACAGACAGAGGTGGTGAATAGAAGTTTGGGAAATTTGCTGAGATGTTTGGTTGGAGATAAGCCAACAGGATGGGATTTGATTTTACTGCAGGCGGAATTTGCATACAATAATTCTATCAACAGGAGCATTGGTAAATCACCATTCTAGATTGTATATGGAAGTAGTCCAAGAAATGCATCTGAATTGAGAAAGAAAGATAAAGGAGAAATAAGTAGTGCTGAAGCTGAGGATTTTGCAGAACACTTGAAGAACATCCATGAGGAGGTGAGGAAGCATATTACCAAGATGAACGTATAGTATAAGGCTAAGCCAGATGAGAAAAGGAGGTATAAGGAATTTCAAGTTGGTGATGAAGTCATGGTTCATTTGCGGAAGGAGCGGTTTCCAGTTGGTACATATAACAAGCTGAAAATGAAGAAGTTTGGACCATGTAGGATACTGAAGAAACATGATTCAGGAAATGCATATGAGGTAGAATTGCCTACTGAGCTAAATATTTCACCGGTGTTTAACATTTTAGATCTGACAGAGTATCATGAAGGAGGTGTTGAAGATGAGATCACAGTAGCACAGTGGAGTATTCCAGCAACTAGTTCAGACACTAAGGAGATCGAAGATATACTGGATAGTCATGTTGGCAGAAGCACAAGGAATAGGACATATGAAGAGTATTTGGTCAAATGGAAAGGATGACCTGTTGAAGATTCATCATGGCTGACAAAGGAGGAGGTTAACCGTCTTGGTTTTCCTCTACACACTTGAGTCGTGACAGGGTCACTTCTCAAATTACCCCGGGTATCTGATGCAGGAGCATCCTGGGTGTAAGAGCAATCTTGCATCACCCAAAAAAAAAATATTTCTATTTTTATATTCAATAAGGGCTATTTTGTGTAGACCTGCTATTTATGGAAAGTTACTATTTTTTTTGGTAATTTTCGTATGTGCTCAGAATGATCTAATTTCTTTCTTGGAGGTTCATTTTGGTCATATAAGTCTGCCAGTAAAGTTTCATTGCCAGATCAAGTGTATATTGGAATATATTGAAGATTTTCGGTATTGGCAGCAAGGTACAGAAACTTTGAACTCAGTTTTGAAGGCTTTAGAGGCCCCGGATGAGGTCAAAAATTTGGGTGACGAACACTTACGTGAGTCAAGCCTGTAGAGCGCTTCATGACATTTCCAAAATGGGGTTATAATAGCCGATCGAGTCAACTGGTGATGACTTATGGTCTTCGGAAGTTGGGCCACCTAAAATGGCAGAAAATAATTTTCTTCAAAATTTATGTTCGGGTTTCAAAGGTTATCTTGAGCCGACTATGATGTAATAAAATGTAAAATAAAATAATTCTAAGTTTGGTCGGCCTTATTGGCTTAAATTCTGGAACCTTCCCAGGCGGTGGAAAATTGCCTATATAAGGAAGGCTGTATTATTGTCTTAGGCAGTTCAAAATAGTTCTGGGTAGTAGATCTGGGTATTGATTTGAGGCTTTGTCCTACAGAATATTGTAAGGAATGCCCATGTGGCTTTGCATATTGTAATTCTGAAAGTTTGTAATTCCACATTTGTGGAGATAATAAGAAGCCAATTTTCTATTCTTGCATATTATTGTTGTTGTTTCTCTATTTCTGTTATGTGTTTGTGGTATTAAGGGGAGCACCCTTCATCAAAGAAGCTATAGAAGAAGTCAGAGATCCAAAAGAAAGTAGAATCCTGAAGGCTATGTCTAAAATTGGGAAAAGACCTAAGATTGAAGTTTCTACATTTGTTGGAAGCCTTAGGCCAAAAGACTTGATTGATTGGATTAATGATATAGATGAATACTTTGAGTATGAAGAAATAGAAGATCCTAATAGTGTTTGATTTGCAAAAACTAAGTTGAAAGGTCATGCAAATATTTGGTGGAGAGAAGTTCAATTGGAAAGAAGTAGGAGAGGAAAAGAAAAGATCACTAGATGGAACTGAATGGTTGACAAGTTGAAGAAGAAATTCATTCCGGTGGATTATGAATATGACATGTTTAAGAAGATGCAAGCCTTGAAGCAGAACAACAAATCAGTATAGGATTATACTGGGGAGTTTTACAGAATCCTGATTAGGACTGGTCATTCTGAAGCAAATAAAGAGAAGGTTGCTAGGTATGTTTATGGCTTGAGACCTAGTATTAAAGAAGAGTTACTTACTATTAGGATGAAAACTATAGGAGATGCTTATCATATGGCATTGAAGATTGAGGAAAAGATGAACAAGAGGTTTGAAGGAAGACAAAATAATAGGAACAAGAGTGGAAAGATTGATGAAACAGTTGCTAGAGGTAATCCTAAGAAGATTGATGAAGGATCTAGCAGTGGTCAAGTAACTAAGAACTTCAATAATGGATAGAGAGGAATATGGAAAAATGAGTTCACTGGTACTTGTTATCAATGTAGTGAACAGGGTCATAGAAGTTTCCAATGTCCTAAAAAAAGAGATGCATTAATTGTTGAAGAAAACATTGAGAATGTTGTAGAACAAGGTGAATTTATTCTCATTAGTAGGTTGGCTACATATGTCCAGGAACCAGTACAAAGAAGAAATTTTTTCATAACTAGATGTAAGTGCAAGAATAAGGTATGTAATGTTATAGTGGATGGTGGTAGTTCTGAGAACTTTTTTTCAAAAGAGATGGTTAGTAAATTAAATTTGGAAAGAAGGAAACATCCTAATCCTTATCAAATTAGTTGGATACAAGATCTGTCTAAGGTTAGGATTGAAGAGCAATGCTTGGCTAATTTTTAGATTGGATCTTATCATGATGAAATATTATGTGATGTATTGCTTATGGATGCTTGTCATCTATTGCTTGGGAGACCTTGGAAATTTGATAGACATGTTTTGTTTGATGTGTTGGTGGTCTTTTTCCCCAAAGGTCAGCTTGGCATTAGGATTGATAGGGCTAGTGTCACATTCACTCAGCACTCCAAATCTGACAGGAAAAAGGGCCAATTGACAAGGATCAAAGAAAGATCCTTCTACACTTTGAGCTCCACATCACTCAGGTGGGTATTTCCTTGTCTGTACATTCAAGATACCTCATGAAAAAACCAAAGGCCTACAGACAGATTAATGTGGAATGGTTCTCAAACTCCTAGGTATCATGTACCTCAATGAAGCTAATATCTCATGCAATAGCCCTATTTGCATGGAGTGAGTATGAAAACCAGAGACCTATCCTAACAACATGAAAGAGAAAAGGGTGTGGGACAGAAATGAGATGATTTTAAAATAGGGCTTGAAGGGAGCCCTAAGATACCCTAAGTCTCTGATAGACCAGTGCCTTATCCCATTGGCCACAGAGTCAAATACCCTATTGCAAGAGACAGCTATGAAACAAGAACACAACACACTCACCCTAACCAGATCATACATTACCAAACCACCTGTGCACCCAGATATGCTATCACCTATCCAAAGAAAGACCTATGAATAGGCAATACATTAACCAGCATTCACTGGAAGACAAGCATGATGCATCTTTGATACCCCAACCCATACATATCTGAACACTAACTCTGAACCAGTTATCCTTGCGAAGACAACTCCACTTGCAAACACTTAGGCAGTGCAAATAGACAAATCAAACACCCTTGATGTATGATTAATGATTCAAAATTCAAATGGAAACAATCTGATACAAGAACAAGTATGCTGCAATCTCATACATAAAACAATCCTGCTTACAATATCTATCATAGTCTCTCAGCCAAAATGAGAAAGAGGAACACTCTATATGTAGAGAGAAGGAGAAATCTATAGAACAGAACCTTCACTGGAACTGACAAAATTCAGAACCCACTCTAAGTCAAAATTTTGACACTTTATACCACTAGCTGCCATGGGAATCCAAAATGGGTTGCATCAAGCTACAGATAGCTAGGGCATAGCTTCACCAACCAAGCCAACCAAAGACAACCAAGAAATTTACTGTAAGAGTAGGAAACAAAGGAAACCTAGAGAAAGAGATCTCAAATAGATCTTACAATTATGACAATCAGTACAAAACACCAAGCAGAACCATGAAAACCAACACAAATCGGCCACCTGCAAACATCCTATTGAGTAAAAAATAGTCCCTCATATGGCACAAAAGTCTCCATGTAGTCAAGTAATAGGCCTCTGGACCACCTTGCAATCACTGGTGCCACCAAACCAATCAAAATCCACTGAAGAAACCATAAAGTCTGGTACTTCCTATTGCTGCAAACCCTTCGACAAATTTGAAATCAAATCCAATGGTCACCTCCTCTCTTGGTGCCTGTAGAGAAACAATGGCCCACATTCAAACCATGACCAACCCCATATCCCTGCTATCAGATCTTTATACTTCATGGGCTCGGTAACTTAACATTCAACTTTAGTGGTGCAGTCACGCGGTCAAAAACCCTCACCGCCATAGAGAATCGGGCCTCAAATAATGCTTGGTCACATGATCACAAGGCACCAAACTAACCTTTGTGATCATGTGACCGCGATCTCCAAACCATAGCCAATAGTCAGCGAAAAAACCCTTTGCAAAGTCCCTCACAAAATCTCCCACAGTGACTAATCAAACATGAGCACAAAAGAATACTGGCACCATGGGCCCACCTCACAACCCCGCAACTGTGTGGAGACAACACCACTGCCCACCGGCCAAAAGAACACTGCCACTACAACCGCCAGCGCATCCAAAAAATTTCCCACCAGACTTGGTGAATTGGTGACAAAGGACCTTCACCAATTTGCTAAAAAAAAATTGTGCCTTCGCTAAACACTTAGCAAATTCCCAACTGCCACTCGTGCAATCGCTAGACAAACTAGCAAATCCTCCTATCTTCTGGCGAATGCATGACAAGACCACAATTTTATTGGCACCACCAACTCTTTTTGTCTGGACCACCAAAACCAATACCCCACCTAGGCCCGCCTAATGCCACATGTCACAACACCACTCACTGCAACCACCAAGAAACCCTCACCTGGGCCTGCGTTCAAACTCACCTTCCCGCCAGCACTGACCAAGCAGAAATTGCCATGCCTCCACCCACCAACAGGAGCTGTCACTGTAACCACCATGGACACGTGGTGCCCTATCGCATGATCACATAGCCCAGAAGTGGCCTATGCGAGCATGCGGTAGCCCGCTAACATTAACCACCACTGGTTAACACCACTGCAAGAAAAACTTGCCACCGCACAACTCAGCAATCATGAGCAAGGACACATGTCGACTGGTTGCATGATTGCATAGCTGAGAGAAAGCCTATGCGATCATGCAATGGCCAACCCAAAGCCACCACATCACCACCTCTACGACACGGAACTACAACCAGACCAACTTGCCGACAGGACCCCCGGGGACATGTGGCAAGCGGTCGCATGATCGCATAGCCAAAAGCAGGGCTATGTGATCATGCAACAACCTATTATAGGCTACCACATGTCTGCCTTCGAGACCATACCACAGAAGCCAAACCCTCTCAAAGGATCAGATGGTTGTCGCAAAAGCACATGGCCCTGACACATCCTTCGCACTTTAATGACAACTGTTGATCTTCTAACATGTCAGGACCCTCTGCCCAATCCAAAAACCAAGTCCCACCGCACATCGCACTTATGCACTTACACAAGTAAACCGCCAAGCAGCCTTACCAAACTGGGACCCACATGGACAGGTGGCGAGCAGTTGCATGATCGCATGTCAGAAAAGTTTGACATGCGGCCATGCGATAGCCAATAGGGAAGAGGTTGGACTCACCACACAGTTGGACTTGCACAGTTAGAGTAAACACAATCAATCAGGGTAGAAGTGTGGTGTCAAAAACACACAGGGTTTTCACACAGATCGAAAGGCAAACAAGGAAGCCGAAAACACACAAAGTTTCCGATGGTAAAAGATAAGCAAACCAAATAGGAAGCACAAGGTCGAAAACAACACACAAGTCAAAAAAAACATGGATTTTAAAAAATACAGTGGGTTTTTGACACTGTGGTAAATTTTGAAAACATTTCCAGCAAGCTTGAAACTCGAATAACTTTTTGGATTTTGTGAATCAGGGGATGCAGATTTGACCAGAATCTGGTGACAACACAAGGAACACAAGGGGAAGTCACCTCAAGCAAAATTGTAAGGAAAGAAGCCATTTTAAAGGATTTTTGCAATGATAGAAAATGGGCCTAGCATGATGGTCATGCAAATACATATGTGGTAATGCATGGTAGATCCAGACATAAGTTGTTACCTTTGCAAGATGTTGGGGCTAAGGGATGTGGAGTTAATAGGTGTTTTCCTTATGAAAAACATCAAGAGAAAAGAATTGATGAACCTATTCCTATGGATAAAAGGAAGCTGAGTTTGAAATAAAAAGAGAATGATATGGCTGATGAACTTGTTGAGATTAAGATGCAGATGATCTTTCTGACAAAGATAGTGTAGCAAATGATGGCACTAGTGACTGAGAGGACTGTAGATGATGCTAAGATTATTAGTAAGTCTGGAGGAGATGTGATTCACCAAATTACTGGTGTAATTGATAGTGGAAAAGATGGTTAGAATGAGTTTCAGTCAGTAGCAGAAATAAAAGATGAGAAAAGTGCAGGACAAGCTAATTTGCTGAGTGTGATAGTGGATAAAGTAAAGACAACAAGGAATTAAGGACATGAGGAGATATGGATTAAGAATAGATATGTCATACCTATTCTAATTCCCTTCAAAATTTCATGAGAACTTTCTTTTATTTACGTGGGGTGTCTGATGCAGGAGCATCTCGGGCTTTGAGCAATCTTGCATCAACCAAAAACATTTCCTATTTTTTGTTATTTTCTTTGTAATCATTTCATTTATTTCTTTCATGTTGTGCAAAGCTTAAATGATGTCAAGGACCTATTTGAGAACCTTCTCCTATGAGCACATGAAGATTGGATGGACCGTTTCAAAGTTATTGTTGTTTTCCTTGCCACCGGAACCATATTTTCCTGCAATGTTTGTGCTAATTGTGTGATGTGGAGCCATTGATACTTAATGAATCAGACTTTTTTCTCTTATGGACTTCAAGAAGACATAAATTAATATCTTTTCCCAAGAGCGTAAGTCCTAATTCATTTTGAGTAAAAAGTTATGACCATTTTTCTTAGGTACCTATTTTCAGCTAGTTTTCACGTGAAACATGGGGTTTTTCATCTTGCGTAGTTCTGTGTGATAAAATGGGGCCTTGCATAGTTAATGGAATGTTCTTGGGTCATGTTTGGACATAAATGTAAAGGTTCATTAAGTTTTGATCATTCTTGCATTAGTTTTGGTTTAATCTTCCAAAGTGGACCTATATTGTAATTAAATGCCTGACTCGCCGACTTGTGGCTTAGCTGGCTATATATTGAGAGCTTGGGTAGATGTTTAGCAGGGGGATTGGTGGTAGATTGATATTAGTATGAGAGTAGAAGCATATTTGGATCCTATGAGATCATGTAGATCAGATGTTTTGTCTGATATTGTAACAACAAAGCTAGTGATTTGGATGCTTGGAGACAAGGAGATTGCTTGGAGGCTTGCAAGCTCAAGTTAAGATCTGCCTTAGTGTTTCCATCAGTTGCTGATGTGTTTTAGAGCTGGACTAGCTTGGATACTTTGTAAATTCATTGTATAAGGCCACAATCTGGAAGGCCTCACAACTGGGCATGTTGAATGAAATTCTATTTTGAAGCATTATATGGTTTTATTCCGTTGTGCTTGTTGTTGTTGTTGTTGTTGTTGTTGTTGTTGTTGTTATAACTAGCAGTGTAGGTGTGGATTATCCATTATTGGATCCTCCATCCCTTCTTTGCATCACTCTTTATGTAACACTTACTTCCAAAGATTCTAAAATATTTTATTGATGGTGCATGTCCAAACCATAATTCATAAAGAGTCTTGTCTGTATTTTCTCTGATCTACACTCTGTTTATTGTATATACTATTGTATTCATTTCTTCTCTCCAAAATATATTTTCTACATCATTCTCAAATAACTTATCTCTTGCTACCTCAATTGTTGACCTATTTCTTCTTTCAGCAATACCATTTTGCTCAAGAGTTTTAGGGGCTAAAAGTTGTCTCTTAATACCATTCACTTCACAAAAAGTGTTAAATTCACTTTAAGTAAATTTTCAACCTCTATCAGATCTTAAACATCTAATCTTCATTCTCGATTCATTCTTAGCTCCATTATTAAGCAATCTAAACTTTTCAAATACTTCTGACTTTTCTTTAAGAAATGATACCCACATCATCCTAGTAAAGTCATCAACAAGAATCATAAAATACCTTTCACCATTGAATCCTCTTGTTCTTGTAGGACCACTTAGATCTATATGAACAATCTCCAATTTTATTAGTGTGGTGAACTTATTTCTATTAAAATAATTTCTCTTCTATTTTTCCATAACATATTCCTTACATACAATGTTAGTAGGTTTCACAATTCTAGGCAAATCTCTTACTCCAAATGTAGTGCTTACTTTCACAATATTATCAAAGTTTATGTGAAAAAACCTTTTGTTCCATAACCAACTGTCATCAACTTTAGTAATCAAACATATCATCTTAGTAGGATTTGATTGAAATACATTGCCACTGATTCTTGTCCATGTTCCAATCATCTTACCATTATTATCCTTTATCATACAAGTCTTTTTAGTAAACTAGACATGATATCCCTTGTCAAATAACTATCTAACACTTAAAATATTATGTTTCAATCCATGCACAAAGTAAACATCATCAATGTTAGTCTTTCCATCAATACTAATAGATCCCATTCCTTTTATTCGGCCAGGTGTATTGTTTCCAACTCTAACAATTACTCCATCATAATTCTTAAACTTTATAAACTTATTCATATCACTAGTCATATGATGTGCACAACCACTATCTATGATCCAATCAGTTTTATTTGTAACTTGAGACACTAAAGATTTTTATTCTTTGACTTCTATTTCACAATTTTCTTGTTTTATTGCAACAAATCCTATATCATCACTTTCATTATCACTTTCACTTAAGAAATTCTCAATACTAGCTTCAAATTCTTCATCATTAGCATACAAAAATTCTAAAGTCTTCTAGGCTTAAAGTTATTCTTATATTTCTTCACTCTCTTAGGACATTTAGAAGAAAAATAACCATATTCTTGACATGTCCAACATTTAAATATTTTCTTACCTTCTTGTTCTCTTTTCAAAATCAAGGAAATTCCTTCTTCAATATTTCTATCTTCTTCAATCTTAGATCTGTTGTTGCTAGCATATTCTCTACTAACACTTGCACTCCTTGACAAGGTAGGATGAACACTAAGTGCATTGAATGCAATTTCAATCCTAGGTAAGTCTCTTGATTGTTTCAGACTTATCTTCATTACTTTTAATCTTCCAAGAAGAGTCTCTCTATTAAACTTCTCAGTACAAGGTATGACTTCAATCATCTGTGTTGTCTGCTTAAATACTATGGTCAAGGTTTTCAAGATCTTCCATATGATCTCATCTTCATCCTTATTTCCTTCACAATATTTGATACCTGCAACAATATATAATATTCTACCAATATAGCTTCTAACAGATTCATCTTCCATCATTTTATCCTCTTGAAATAAATATATCCAATTTTGTAATATGATTCCCTTAGCATGTTTATCACTTTCAAAAGTAGATTCCAAAGCTAACTGAATTTCATGGGATGTCTTTAGATTTTTTACCTGACTGTATTCAATCTCAGGAAGAGATGACAAAAGTGCTTCTCTAGCAAGTATGTTACACATGAATAGATCTCTTTCTATTTTAGTGTAGTCCTCAATCTTTTATTCTTCAATGATAAATTTCTCATTATTTGTAAACAACTAATATCCTAGCCCTAAACATAGTAGATGTGTCTTCATATTTTCTTTCCAAATATCATAGTTAACTCTGTCAAAGTTGGGATTCTCTTTTCTTAAATGAATCACCATGGATCTCCTTAAGCTGTTAAAATTTTCCTTCAAGGACCTAATGCTCTAATACCAATTTTTAGAAAGTGAAATCTAGCAAGATAACTGAGAGGGGGGTGTGAATCAGTTATTTGATTAAAAAAACTTTTATTAAACTTATTATATCTCAAACATGGGATCAACATAAACAACAACCATAAAAATATAACCACACACAATGACACCAAATTTGTTAACTAGGGAACCTCTTGATCATAGAGTAAACCCTAGTGGGTATGGTGCCCACAAAAGATGTACTAATATAAAAATTCCTTGTGAGAGGATAGAATATGTTAGGATTCTTATGAAATACATTTAGTACATATCAGTCCCTATTGGGAGATTTTGAATCCCTATGAGGAGACTCTAACCCTGTTAGGAGTTAAGAAAGACAGAAGGACCCATTGTCCAAATAGCTTCAAGGGAAAGATTATCAAAAACACTGTCCAACTAATCTCTGTATTATCCAAACAGAATAATACCAAGTATAACTAATCTCAAAAACTTCTCTTCTCTCCTTTCACTATTCCAAAACCACACCAAATGCTTCACCAGATCTCAATACCAGATCTGCTCACTTTGCATCACATAACAATCCCTTAGATCACTAATTCACATTATTTCACTTTCACATCTTAAATTGCATAACTCAATCAAGGAAAATAATCATTCCTTTATAATGTGTTTAATATTTCATAATTGAGTCAGCCAATTAGGCTTAACCAATTACAAAATATAAAAAATTACACATTACATAATATTTCCATAATTACATAAAACTATCGGCTCACAAACTTAATAAATCTTCACACATGAAACCTCTGACTATGATGACTCATCCAAGTTTCCTCCGTAATGTTTTCAACCTCTTTTTAACTTCACTTGTCCAAATTCTATCCCTGTTAGGAGATACAATCTGATTATCAAAAACTGCTTCTCATGAACTCTGTCAGAATACAGTTTCCACTAGATTAATAATAACTGACACAAATACTTGAATTTTTGTACATTCTCTTAACCATGATATGAGGACACCATAAGAAAAATGTCCTTAGCTCTGCATAATGACCCAAGGAAGGGAATGATGAGGGGCCAAAGACAGACCCTAATCACCAACCTCCTTGCAAAAACAACATGTGGAAGCCAAATTATGCAATAGGGAGAGAGAGAATGCGCAGAAGATCATATATTATTCATAAAATAACCTCATACATGTTGGGATATAATGCCTTCCCGGTTATGGACAAATACATTCAAATTCAATTACATAGTCCTCAAACATGCGAGGATTCAACTTTAAGATCCTAACCTCTATCTTCTAAAACTTCCCCTAAAACTAAAACTAACTACTTTATTTATACAAGAGGCTACCGAAACAAGTCGGCCTTCATATCTATCATTAGAGAAACACATGACCAAATATAGGTCCACATGCTTCCCAATGATCGATGCAAACATTAACTTAGTGACCAAAATTTTATGCATAAGTCGGCCTCAAAACAAATCCAAAATAAACCACTCAGTGAGCCATATTACCGAGCGACATGAAATTAAATTGGTGAACCAACCGAGCCAACTCGGTAAATAAAGGATCCAAGTAGCAACTAAGCCCCATCGATGGAAATAGGAAAACATGACTGGGAGCCCAAAGAAGCTACCGAGCACAACTAACAACTCTAACTTGTTTTTGGTAATACCAAATTTCCAAGAACCCGATATTCTCCTGTATCATCAGAAAATGGAAGCACTTCCATTTAGGATTGGTTTAGCCCTCTGAGTAAGTAGTTTGGGGTCATGTTAAATGGCTTGAATGGGTCTTTGACTTGGATCTGGCTTTTTCCCCTATCCTACCCTATTTTTCACTTATTTCATACCTAATTCTAGCATCCTTCTCTAAGAATTTGAGGTTCTTGAACTTAGGGTCAAGGTCAACCTTATGGATCAAGGTCGACCTCAACCTTGACCTAGGGTCTAAATTTCAAATTTTGAAAGTTTCCAGTTGTCGGGTTTCAGAAAGATTTATTTCTCTCTTTCAGGTAGGCTATTTCGAGCTTCAAAATGATAAACTCTTAAAATATATTTAATTTAGGTCCACTCCTAGGGGTATAGGCCTAATGGGAATTCTCATATGTTAGCCTCTCGAGAAGTTTGTGCCCTAGACTAGTATATAAGGAGGCCTTCTCCTCTCATTTGTACTTGAAGGAAAAAGGAGCAAGCAAGGAAAATAAGAACAAGAAGGTGTAGAAAGAAACCATTCAAGAAATCATCCATATTCAAGAATTCAACCATTCAAGTTATCCATTGAAGATCAAAGATTCAAGCATTCAAGCCTTTGAAGGGATTTGGTTCAAGCATTCAAGATTCATCATTCAAACCCTAGATCTATCCATCATGGTGGTGTGATCTTCCTTCAAGATCCTTTGTGCATCCTTAAGATTCATTCATTCTTCCTTCAAGGTGGATTCCAAGCATATAATCATGGAGGTTTTGATTTACATTTATGGTTTTTAGTTTTGAGTCCAAGCTTTCATATTAACATACTTGTTTATATTTTAAATACAATTGCATATGTATTGAATATCATAGCTTTGTTGTTAGATCTACTTCTACTACTTGCTAGCATTCTCCATTTCAATTCTATTTCGAGGTTAATTCCAAAACTAGGGTTTGACCAAGGCAAACCCCTCATCTAAACAACAAAACCATTTTTCTTGTAGGTACAAGTGTTGAACAATGAATTACTGAGCAGATTCAGATACCCTTTTCGAAAAACTTTCGGGATCTGCAAACAAAATTTCCATTAGAGTAGTGCAGGTTAAGGTCAACATAAAGGGGTCAAGGTCGACCTTCATTTGGGTCAAGGTCGACCTGGCTTAGAAACAGAAAATATTTTCTGGGTTTTCTCCATCTTTGTGTCTCTGTTCCAAATCTGGTTGTAGAATTTTTGGAAACTCAGTACAGACACCAAAAAATAGAAATCTCTAGATCTGCTACATTACAAGGTATGTATTTCATTTCATTATTCTTTGCAAGCATTTCCAGATTTTTATTCCTTATCATTAGAATTTCATTTATGTGGTAAATATTGGTTTTTATATGCATTGTTCTAAACCCCATCTGTAGTTTCCACATTACATTTTGGTGAACCCGTTTACGATAACTCTTTCTTTTTGGTGTTAGATTTTCATTTTTTGTTAGATCTTACATGCTTATAAAAGTATATTTCTTTTATGCTCTTGCATTTCTATTTCAAAAATACAAAAAAATTGCAAAATTTCTTTAAAAATACAAAAAAATTTACATTTTTCATACTTGTAGTGCTATTTTGTGTTCAACATGTATAATTTTTTTTTTGAATACTTTGATGAGGATTTTATTGCAAAAGAGGATAGATCCCCTAATGAGGTACATGGAAGTGAGGATGCGAATTGCTTGAATAAGATCTCCATTGATCCTATTCCTATTTGACCTTCCTCCACAACCTCTTCAATTGATATTTACCATAGGGTGTGTGCATGGTTACCTTTATGTTCCACTATTTACAACATTGATGTACCTAGAATGTTATATCCTAAATATCCTATTCAAGCTATAGAGGAATTTTAGAAAGTCCTTAGTGATAGTGATCAGGGTGTTAATCTCCTACATGGTATTACTCATCTTGTGCATTTAAATGTCAAACCTTTAGCTCAAGATCTATGACTCACTCCTCCTATCACTAGTGTGGAACCTTCTTCTATTCCTTTACCCAACATTCTTACTTACACTCCTCCTTTGGTGACTACAGATATTCCATCTCTTCTTGTGAGTGTTCCACCGGTTTCTTTACCTACCTCATAGCCTTCTTACCATAGTGTTCCTTATACCTTTTCCAACCCTCTTTCAACTGTGGTTCCAAGTGTTCCATTGGTTGTGTCTTCCATTCCCAGTGCTTCCTACACTTTTCCTAGTGTTCCTAATGGTTCTATGCCTCCTATTTCTTCTAATGATTCCACAATCATTAGTCTAGCTCAAATTGTGTCCTCTTTACAACAAAAACTTGCATTCTTAACTCAATTCCAAGTACAAATATCCCCTTTACTATAGTAATACACATTTACTTTCTGATTGTGTACATTTCAAGATATATGTTAAAAAAGCACCGCTTTAAGAATTATATCTCACTCTCGTGTGGTATTACAGTTTCTTCATAATTTAACCCCTCGTTCTTCTATAATATGGATCTTTTCTCCTCTTGTCTCTTCACTGGGGGGCAAGAGGTATTTCTTCCATTTCTCTAGGATCCATTATGCTCTTAGCATGTATTTTGTTTTGAGCTTAATTGGTTATTCTTTCTATATTTTATCCCTATGGTTTTGTATTATGATGTCTTTCCTTTTCTCATAATCATCCATAGCTCTCTTCTAGTATTCATGATATCTTTCCTAAATACATTTGTTTTGCAAAAGGTATCCCCTACTTTCATCCCTAGGGGACAAGGTTTTCTTTCTTTCTCTCTGCCTAGGGATCTACTTTCCTTAGCTTAGTGGCATTTTTTTATTCTTCAACATTATTTCATTATACTGTCTGATATTTTGGCTATGGATATCCTTTTATGTGAGAGGTTGTTTTTCTAAGTCATCACCCTTCTTTATTTTGCAAATTATGTTGTTTATAAATTCTTACCCTTGCTATAGGATTAGAGTTTGATTCCTTCATTCCAAGATTCCTCTTCCTCTTGATCGCAAGGGGCTTGATGCTTGAATCTTTGGTCCCCTGTTGCTTTTCTTTGAAAGATGATATTTTATCCAAAGCACTCCTCTACAATGGAGGTCTTGTTGATCAGATCTCTTTCTCTTTGAGGATCATTTTTTTTCCATAAGTGACATATCCTTTTTCAGGATTATCTATGTTTTTTGATGTAATGGTCAATACTCTTCGCTAAGAATATAGTGTCTACATTGTTGTTAATATGATATATCCTTACTTTGTGAAGTAGGTGTCCTCTTTTTCTTCCTTATCATATCTAGTAGGTAGCCATGATAAGGAGGGGGGGAAATATAGGATCTCCCTTATGTTGTAGTTTTCAATTTCAAATATGCTTAATCCTCAGAAGGTAACGCACATAAGTTGCTAAATCCTAAAGAGACACGCATTTTCAATTTCAAATATACTAAATCCTCAGAAGGTGACATACATAAGTTGCTAAATCTTGAAGAGATGCATTTTCAATTTCAAATATGCTAAATCCTTAGAACGTAACACACATAAGTTGCTAAATCCTAAAGAGACACACATTTTATATTCCATAGTGATACAAGAATATGGATCTATGGGTATTTCAAAAGTCATCAAAAGACACATTACAACTACAAAGCACATTTTATGGGTGAACTATCAGGTTTGGTTACCTATTCAGCTCACCCTCCTTTGTGATTCACGATAAGGTTGGCATCTTACTGGGCGAGGTAATTATTATCTCTTCTCTCTCTTTTCACTTTCATGCTAGTAGGATTGGATCATGAACCTATGTTTTTTATAGTGTTTCTCTTTTCTTTCTTATATAGTCATTTATGCTTTTATAATAGATTTCCAAATATGATATTAGTATAGGAAGCATTTCATAGAAAGGTTTCCTTTTCTAGTTGATTTGGGTTTGTTTTTGTACTAACCCCTCTTTTTGTGTCTTTTAGCTTTGTCTTTATTTTCTATTTTGTTTTGCACTCTTGTGTGTGTATGTTGAGTTATAATCCTTGGCCTAGGGGCTCATGTCCCTAACTAAGTGATGTTCTACCTCGTTGTGAATCCATTGGTGTCTTTCTTCTAACTTTACCAAGAGTTTTCATTGAGTCCATACTCTCGCTAAAGTAGGGGTTAAATGTATCATCGTAAAATGGAAGGACTTCCATTTAGGACTGGTTTATCCCTCTGAGTAAGTGGTTTGGGGTCATGTTAAATCCTTGAATGGGTCTTTGACTTGGATTTGGCATTTCCCCATGTCCTACCCTATTTTCCACTTACTTACTATCTAATTATGGCATCTTGCTTTGAGAATTTGAGGTTCTTGACCTCATGGTCAAGGTCACCCTTCTGGGTCAAGGTCAACCTCGACCTCGACCCAGGGTCCAAATTTCAAATTTCAAAGGTTTCTAGATGTTAGGTTTCAAAAAGATTTATTTTCGGCTTTCAGGTTGGGTGTTTCAGGTTTCGAAATGATATAATCTTAAAATATATTTAATTTAGGTCCACTCCTAGGGGTATAGGCCTAATGGTAATTTAATTCTCATATGTCATCCTCTAGAAGTTTCTGCTCTAGATGAGTGTTGGACTACAACTGATTTGGAATCTGATTGAAGGATATGTGATTAAAGATCACTGAGAAGTTTTTGATTAGATATGTAATATGATTAAATCAGTATTATGTTGTCATTGATGTCAACTAGTTTGACAGTACTTATCTTGTAAGTTACTATACCAAGACATCTGAAGAAAGGTGAAAGAGATAAAGAACAGAGAAATCTACATGAGGAAAGATGTACATGATAGATGAGGATAAGGAACACATTGAGTAACTTGTTGATAAGTCTATGACTTGATGATATTGACTTTATTATGTTGCATTCATCTATAAAGAAGTATAGAGCTGAAAGACATAAAGCAATGTTTTCAATAAATGGAGCATTTCTAGTATACACTGATGGAGTGTAGTGTATACCGACCGTAGTATTAACCGAGTAGTGTTCACCAACACATTTCTTTGTTAACCGAGTGGGACAAAATGAATTAAATGATTAGTTTAGCCGATAAGATTGATGAGCTGGCAAGAGTATAACATCGAGGTAACATATAATGTTTTTTACACAGATCAATGGCTAACAAAATCCAAAGAAGATCTAACAAAGCAGATTGAAACGTGTTATTGACACAAGTACCGAGAAAGTTTTAAGTGGAAAAATCTATGAATGTGATTAGGAAGAAAAATCTGATGGTGGAGAAGAAAATGATTTACTCATCTATATAAGAGAACATAATTTCTTTATGAAGGATCCAGAGGAAGAAGAAGCTGCAAGAATTTTGCGTGAACAAGCTTTCATGCATTCTGATTATACTGGTTAGTGAGAACCGAGCTACAGTATAATTACTGAGCTACAAAGAGCTATTACCAACAAATAGTAAGTTGACACAGTATTGAATCTGAAGTGAATTATTGATCAGAAGGATTTGTATGGACCAAATATTGATCTGTAATCTGCAATTAAAGTTGTATTAAGGCAGGTCATTTTATTGTTACATATTTAACCATTGTATACAGTCAAAATCTCTTAACCGAGTGGACTCTAAAAGTCTTATGATGTATCATTCATAGAATGAACATTGTTATCCAGTCAACCCCATAGTGAATGCTAGTTGGACGATAACTTCTAGTGTAAAATCCTCTAACAAGGTCACACCTGACAGTGTGTTTGTAACCTTTAACAGGGTTGGGTCTTAACTGACCTCACTTCAGAAGAGTGAACAATTTTGGGTTCCCGGTCCCAGGTGGTTTTTCTCTTTACAAGTTTTCCACGTTAAATCTCTTATGTTATGTGTTGATTGTGATATTTTTTTTTTATCATACTTTGCATGTTACATGTTAGATTTGATTGGTAAACTGTTATAAGTATTAGATTGGTAATCGGTAAATCCACAAATATTAAGAGTTATTATTTCTTACCGATGAGCAAGAATTAAAGAAATTGTTTTGAATTATACATTTTGTTTTGGGACACTGGATAACTGGTTCACCCCCCCTCTTAGTTATTCTAATAATTGGTATCAGAGCATTGGTTTCTTGGAACAGAGTTTTAAGGACTTAAGCATAAAGGTCTCAAGATGTATAAGAGGCAAGTACTAAAATTGAATAAAGAGAACTTCATAGTTTGGCAAAGCAGAATGAAGCTGCACATATCTAGAATTGGGAACTCAGCACTAGATCTGATGGAAAATGGCTACATACAACCGCCCATTGGTCCCCTAACTGTTGATCAATTGAAGGATAAGGATGAACACAATGTTACTATGATGGAACTTGCTACTACCCATACCAATGCTGAATTTGAAGATATCAAGACATGCACAGCTACCAAAGAAATGTGGGATAAATTAGCACAAATATACAGTGGAGATCTGAATGTCAAAAGAGCCTGAGCTAAAAGTCTGAGAGGCAAATTTGATGATATGAGAATGAAAGAAGGTGAGAATATTGTCCAATATTCAAATAGACTCAAAGAGGTGGTACATGCTATTAGAGCATTTGATGGAGTAATTGATGATGAAACAGTAATAAGCAAGATTCTCAGAACTTTTCTACCAGTTTATGCAATCAGTATTTCTGCAATTCATGAAACAAGAGCTACATCCAACCTCACTCTTGACACTTTGATTGGTAAACTTACAACCTTAAACAATTTTGATAATAGTGTTGTTCCTTCTATTGAATCTACTTTCATGTCTTCTCTAAAGATTGGAAAGTCTAGCAGGAATGGTAAGAATTGTGATAGTGATGAAAATACCGATGATGAACTTGATGAGCTTGAAGTACTTATGGCCTGAAGATTGCCCAAAGGAAAAGGAAGGTATAGAGGCAAGCTACCTATACCATGCTTTAATTGTAAATAAGTTGGTCACATCGCTGCTAGATGTCCTCAGAAGAAAGATGATGATAAATCCAAAGACCAATTTGATGGAAGCTATGGGAGAAGAGTCAATAGAGGTTACCGACACAACAATAGAGACAACCGAGATGAAAAAGGCAAAAAGGTATGTTAGATAGCCAAAGATATTGAAACTGAATTTGATTCTGATGATGATATAGAAGTTGGATTTGTTTCTATGAAAGATGACTCAGAAGAGGAAGAGAAACATTGAGAGACAACACTAATCTCTAAAGTAAGTAGAAATGATACATGGATCATAGACAGTGGATGTACACATCATATGACCGGTGATGTAGAGAAGTTTGATCATCTTGTTGAATATAATGGAGGATCTGTGAGAATGGGAAATGATGCACCTTGTATGGTAAGAGGTAAAGGCTCACTGATGATCAATGATAGACTACAATGTGAAAATGCATACTGGGTAGATGGACTAAACTATAATTTGATAAGTGTGGCTCAGTTGAACAACTCAGGCCACTAACTGGCTTTTAAGAGCAAAAAGGTGAAGATTTATAATGATGGAGGAAGACTTGTCAGAACTAGTACAAAATCTAGAGGTAATCTATTCTATCTTGATATGGATCAATCTTCTTGTTTGCTAATAAAGGATGAAGATGCTTGGTTGTGGCACCCAAGGTTATGCCATGTGAAATTTGACAACATGATCAAGATTAGTAGAAAGAAAAGAGTTAGAGGACTGCCTAACTTAACAAAACCTGATCATGCTATGTGCCACGAATGTCAAAGAGGTAAGATGACTAAGTCTAGTTTTAAAAGAAAAGACTACTCAACAAAGAAGATACTTGAGTTGGTTCATACTGATTTGTGTGGTCCTGTGAGAACTCAGAGTTATTATGGTGATAGATATTTTATTCTTTTTGTTGATGATTACACTAGATTGATGACTATTATGTTCTTGAAAGAGAAATCTGAAGCCTTCAAAATGTTTAAGTGGTATAAAGCTAAGGTAGAGAAAGAAACTGGAAAGGAAATAAAATTCTTAAGATCTGATAGAGGAGGTGAATTTATCTCTGATGAATTTACTAAGTTTTGCAATGAGCATGGAATCAAGAGGTAGGTATGTGCACCGAGGACACCTCAGCAAAATGGCATTGCTGAAAGAAGGAATATGTCTATAATTGACTGTGCTAGAACATTAATGATATAGAAGAATGTTTCTCATACATATTGGAGGGAAGCTATCAGCACAACTGTATATGTTCTTA
The DNA here is from genome assembly GCA_027943335.1 of Chamaecyparis obtusa. Taxonomy (NCBI): domain Eukaryota; kingdom Viridiplantae; phylum Streptophyta; class Pinopsida; order Cupressales; family Cupressaceae; genus Chamaecyparis; species Chamaecyparis obtusa. The sequence continues at coordinate 277,012 of BSBK01006391.1, read as the reverse complement.
ATGAAGTACAACTAAAGAAGGACTCCAACTGAACACGTTATAAACTATGGTTTGGACACAAACCTAATGTAAGTTATTTCAAAATTTTTGGAAGTAAATGCTTTATTTTGAAGATGAAAGAAATGGAAATTTTGATTCTAAAGGAGATGAAGGAATATTTCTGGGATATTCCACTACAAGTAAAGCATACAAATGTTTGAATAAGGCTACAAATAAGATTGTTGAAAGTACTAATGTTTGTGTTGATGAGTTTGATGATAAGTACATAGAGGAAAGTACAAAGGAACTGGAAAACTATGGTAGATTCACTTACATTAAATATCCAGAGTATCTACCAACACCGCAAGCTGTAACAACCAGTCAGTAGGGAAACAATGTAGTACAATAGGCACCACAAATAGATGAACATGAAGCTACCGAGAAAGGAAATGACCCTGAACAGGATGAACAAGAAAGGAGAAATCAAGTTTTGGCTAGTTTTGTCAGGAGACATCATCCTGAAACACAAATCATTGGAGACATACATTCTGGAATGCAAACCAGAAGAAAAACAAGACAAGGTACATGTCTAATTTGTGAGTTTGAACCTAAAATTGTGAAAGTTGCATTAGAGAATGAAGAATGGGTTAATGCAATGAAGGAGGAAATAGAACAAATAGAGAAGAACAAAACTTGCTCATTAGTACCTTGACCAAAAGATAAGAATGTTATCGGTACTAAGTGGATATACAGGAATAAATTGAATGAAAATGGTGAAGTCACAAGAAATAAAGCTAGATTAGTATGCAAAGGATATGCACAGGAAGAAGGCATTGACTATGGTGAGACATTTGCACCTGTTGCTAGATTAGAAGGAGTTAGAATCCTACTTGCATATGCTACACATAATAAATTCAAAGTCTATCAAATGGATGTGAAGTCAGCATTTTTGAATGGTATACTTGAAGAAGAAGTCTACATTGAACAACCTGAAGGATTTTTTGATCCTGACAATAAAGACATGGTATGTAGATTACATAAAGCTTTATATGGACTAAAGAAATCACTAAGAGTATGTTATGAAAGATTGCATACTTATTTGTTAAGTATCAAGGATTTGTAAGAACAAGTGAAAACAACATTTTGTATGTGAAAGGTGATACTGATGATACTATTATCATTGCTGAAATATTTGTTGATGATATCATCTTTGGTGGCTTAGATCTTGTTTGCAAGGCATTTTCTGAAGAAATGCAAAAGGAATTTGAAATGTCTATGTTCGGAGAGATTAAGTTCTTTCTTGGACTACAAGTGATTTAGCAAAGTGATGGAATATTCATCACACAATCTAAATACATAAAGGAATTACTAAAGACATTTGGCATGGAAGATGCTAAACCTATGGGAACACCAATGGCTACTAGATGAAAATTGACAATGGAGGATGAAACTACTGAGGTAAACTAGACACTTTACCGATCCATGATTGGTAAGTTAATGTACGTAGTTCATAGTAGGCCAGATATAGCACATGTTGTGGGTATAGTTTCAAGATTTTCTGCTAATCCTAGAGAATCAAATATGATAGCTACAAAAAGGATCTTAAGATACTTGAAGAAAATAGAGAATTATGGATTATGGTATCCTAAGGAAGGAAATTTTGAACTAAAATTTTGCACCGATGTTGATTGGGCTAGAAATGTGGATGACAGAAAAAGCACCACCGGAGGAGCATTTTTCTTTGGTGAAAGACTTGTAACTTGGACAAGTAAAAAGTAGGTTTGTATTTCTCAATCTATAGCTGAAGTAGAATATGTTGCTGCTGCTACTAACTGTTCAAACATTGCATATATCAAACAAGTGTTGGAAGGAATGAATGAGGTAATCACTGACCCGGTGATTATATATTGTGACAACACTAGTGCTATTAATAATTCAAAAAATCCTATGATGCACTCTAAGACAAAGCATATATCTATTAAGTATCATTACTTAAGAGAATAAGTGCAAGAGAAGAAAGTTAAGTTAGAATTTGTTACATCTAAAGAACAACTTACGGATATTTTTACAAAGCCCCTACTGAAGGACACATTTGAATACTTGAGGACTAGACTTGGGGTCCGTCCCCTATTTATCACTCACTAAGGTGATCTGGTTGTTGCATCAGCCTACTTTTATTAGAAGATCATTCATGTTGATGCAGCATAGCTCATGCTTTGAATCATGTTCAAGGTTGTGATTAAGTTTGAGAACTCGAACCGATTAGAATATCAGTATTCAGAGATACAGAGGAAGATAGAATTGTTTGTTTATTTGTTTCTTTGGCAATGTTGTCAAAGGGAGAGATGAACAATATGAAAGGAGTGTACAACAATAAAAGGGAGAGATGAACAATATGAAAGCGGTTGAAAGGTTTGAAAATACAAGCATCGACAAGAACTGTCTAAGGGAGAGACAATCTGAATGGAGCAAAAGAACTAAAAAGATTACAACTATAGAATGGTAAAGCTATATTACTTAATGTTGGTTCAGTAACATAGTGATTAAACATATTAAGTCTAGTTGACTTACAACATTTTTTCACAAAGTTGTAGAATGTATGTTTGGTATGTGTATGGTACATTTCATATTACTTGAGTTGCCATCAATGCCAAAGGGAGAGATTGTTGGATTACAACTGATTTGGAATCTGATTGAAGGATATGTGATTAAAGATCACTGAGAAGTTTCTGATTAGATATGTAATATGATTAAATTAGTATTATGTTGTCATTGATGTCAACTAGTTTGACAACACTTATCTTGTAAGTTACTATACCGAGATATCTGAAGAAAGGTGAAAGAGATAAAGAATAGAAAAATCTACATGAGGAAAGATGTACATGACAGATGAGGATAAGGAACACATTGAGTAACTTGTTGATAAGTCTATGACTTGATGATATTGAATTTATTATGTTGCATTCATCTATAATGAAGTATAGAGCTGAAAGACACAAAGCAGTTTGTCAGTAAATGAAGCATTTCTAATATACATCGATGGAGTGTAGTGTATATCAACTGCAGTATTAATCAAGCAGTGTTCACTGATGCATTTCTTTCTTAACCGAGTAGGACAGAATGAATTAAATGATTAGTTTAGTTGATAAGATTGATGATCTAACAAGAGTATAACATCGAGGTAACAGATAATGTTTGTTACACAGATCAATAGCTGACAAAATCCAAAGAAGATCTAACGGAGCAGATTGAAACGTGCTATTGACACAAGTACCAAGAAATTTTTAAGCGGAAAAATTTGATGGTGGAGAAAAAAATGATTTACTCATCTATATAAGAGAACAAAATTTCTTTTTGAAGGAGCCGGAGGAAGAAGAAGAAGCTGCAGGAATTTCACATGAACAAGCTTTCATGCATTCTAATCATACCGGTTAGTGAGAACTGAGCTGCAGAACAATTACCGAGCTACAAAGAGCTATTATTGATGGACAGAAAGTTGACACAATATTGAATCTAAAGTGAATTATTGATCAAAAGGATTTGTATGGACTAAATATTGATCTGTAATCTGCAATTGAAGTTGTATTAAGGTAGGTCATTTTAATGTTACATATTTAACCATTGTATACAGTCAAAATCTCTTAGCGGAGTGGACTCTGAAAGTCTTATGATGTATCGTTCATAAAATGAACATTGTCATCCTATCAACCCCATAGTGAATGCTGGTTGGAGGATAACTTCTAGTCTAAAATCCTCTAACAAAGTCACACTTGACAGTGAGTTTGTAACCTTTAACAGGGTTGGGTCTTAACCGACCTCACTTCAGAAGAGTGAACAATTTTGGGTTGCCGGTCCCAGGTGGTTTTTCCCTTTATAGGGTTTCCATGTTAAATATCTTCTATTATGTGTTGATTGTGATATTTGTTTGTTATCATACTTTGCATGTTACATGTTAGATTTGATCGGTAAACTATTATAAGTATTAGATTGGTAATTGGTAAAAGCATAGATAGTGAGAGTTATTATTGCTTACTGACGAGCATAAATTGAAGAAATTGTTTTGAATTATACATTTTGTTTTGGGAAACTCGATAACTGATTCACACCCCCTCTCAGTTATTCTAACAACTAGTATATAAGGAGGCCTTATCCTCTCATTTGGACATGAAAGAAAAAGGAGCAAGTGAGGAAAATAAGAAAAAGAAGCTGGTGTAGAAAGAAAGCATTCAATCAATCAAGAATTCAAGTTCTCTATTGAAGATCAAGGATTCAAGAATTAAAGCCTTAAAGGGGGTTTGGTTCAAGCATTCAAGATTCATCATTCAAACCCTAGATCTATCCATCATGGTGGTGTGATCTTCCTTCAAAATCCTTTGTGCATCCTCAAGATTCATTTTCTAATACCCCAAAAATGGGCTATAGGACCATTGAACTCCTACATCTACAAATCGGTCAAAATCAACACAAAATTCCTAACCAAAGGCACATCAACACATCAAATCATCAAAACCCTAATCGATCTAATCTTAATTTTGCATCGGGGAATATTCCTAAATATTCCAAATTTATCCTAATTACTTCTAATTAAAAATTATTTGGTGATAAATATGTTCTATTTATCCTAGGTGCAATTAATTGAATATGATGAATATTTGATTAGTTAAACTTAATTCGGCCACTTAATTAATTTAATTAGATTTAATTACATTTATTCCTAATTAATATTATTTAATTTTGACAATAGATTAAAAATCCTACAAATAATTGATTAAATTCTTATTTAATTAATTAAATCTAGTTGTCAAATATTTAATGATATAGTTTTGGAACAAAGTTTGATTTAATAATTGATTAACCTATAAATCAGTTATTTTAATTCAAAAATTAGTCAAGTTGAGAGCAACACATGTTGAAAATAATATTAATTCATAAGTATGCATGGACGTTCAGAAAAGAAGTTAAACTCTAAATCATAAATCAATTCAATTTGATATCTTTTTGAAATCAACATCTATTTTGAGTTGGAAAGCTGATCTAAACTCTGATTCATGTTAAAAAGATGATTTTGCATGATTTTGTGAGTTAAATATTTCTAATTTCCTGATAACCCAACAATCAATCTGAGTTAATGAAGGATAGATTTTTGGCTTTCCATGAGCTCTCAAAAATCCTAGATTTCTATATAAACAAGGCTCAACCCTTCACAAACGACCGCGCTTTCAATTACTTGGAGAATCGAGCTCTTGCGGAAAGATGATTGTGAGAATTTTGTAATTTCAATTCATTGTTTTCAATTCATTCATAGCATTCCATAGCATCGTTAGATTAGATTTGCAATTTATTTCAATCCATTTTAGATCAATTTCATATTAGTTTTTCACCATATTGCATATAAAATCCAAACATATAGATTAATCTACATGCATACTTTCATTTCTTTCATCATTTCAAATCCTTTGTTTAGGCATTTCATTGTCACTGATCTCGATCATAATCTGAGAATACCATACTCATACCTACTAGAAGGTAGTAAATTGCTAGGTTAATTCTATTTATTCTTATTGAATATTTTCTAACATATTAATCAATAATGTTTTACCGAAGTGTTGTGTCCACAGCTTGGTACAATTTTCACACACACATTTTTGGCTCCCACCATGGGGCCTTGCAATGGGTTTCCATTTCTGATTTTATCATTTTCTGACAATTTCATTCAAGCTTCAATTTTTATTTTTTTCCTCTGTATGATTTCGTATGACATTTCAAAAAGTCGTATAAAAGTCTTCTGGTTGTCATGCAATAAATGACATTCTAGATTGTTTATGGGTTGTTAGGTAGTGTCATTTGGAAGCTAAATTATCGTATGAGCATAGAACCATTGTCGTATCATTTCCTGATTGTCATGTGGGAAGGTGTAGAAAATCATACGAATTTAGATGCCAGTTTTGCATAGTTGTATCATACTTTTGAGCATTTTTTGGAGATTTTGATTTTAGATTTCTACTGACTGCTAATCCTAATGATTGATGCTTGTTTTTTTATTATTTTTGGCAGCTGAATGATATTTGTGCAAGACAAAAGATGAAGATTGAGCATAAAAACCCCATTCCTTGGCCTTTCTTGTCTTGAATTGTAAGCCATCTCTTGCAGATAACCCTACTTTTAGAGAATTCACTGGTCAAAGAAAGCTCATTCTACAAAAATCTCTAATAAGTGGTTTTGCAGGTTGCCTAATGTACATCAAGAAAATATTCTATTTTCTTAGATTTATTTTCATTTTCATAGACACCTATTTTAATAGGTACGTGCATCTATTTCCATTGAGGAAAATACTCAAGGGATTATGCTCTTCTCCTTCTTAGGAGAACCATAAACCCAAAAAGTGTCTTCCTTGGTTCCATTTTGTGTACTATCTCTAGATTAATACTGGTCGGTGTGTCTTGGATAGGGAAAAGGACAAGGTTAGGGGATTATGCTCTTCTCTTTCAGAGAATCAAAAACCTAGATCCTGTGGTCCCCAACCTCACATTTCAATCAATCCCTTAGAGGGCATGTCAAAGAGGTAAAAAGATCTCGGGAATGACCCAAGTGGGGACAAGTCTTAAACTAACTTTTCCACCCCACTTTAAAATTTGAAGCTTCCATGAGGTTAAAGCCTTAGAAGACATAACTATGTTTTTTCCTTGGCCTCATGCCATGAACATGCTTTGATACTATGTAGAGTGGATCCGCTTAAATATTTCTTGTGAGACTACACTTGTCAGAGTGCTCATAGGGTTGATAGCCTTAATCTTGATGGTGGGACTATGAGAGACAATTATGAATGGACGCCCTGATTAAAAGACTAAGTTAGTTTTTCTACCGATCTACCTCTGAAGTATTTGTAGTGCTTGTGCGAGGTGAATAGTAATCACCCCAAGAAAGGTGTCATGTCAAGCCCTCTTCAATGCTTGAACTCGGCTAATATGGGCTTCGACATTCATTTCATGTTGTTGGACTTGCATATTCTGAGGAGTCCATGAGTGTGTTCCTAAGTCAACAAGCAAGTAATACATCTCTTCTCCTAGCTAGGGTAAGATAGGTGTGATTGACTCATTGAGTCAGTTCCCTCTGATTTCTATGATTGTGAGCCTACTACTATGTTAAACAACCTTAGACAATCCATTTCACAAATCTACAAAAACTAGGATAGAGAAATTTACAATCAACTTGATACTGAAAACACCAAACAGCTAAAAAATTGATCAAATCTAAAGCAAAAATCCTTTCTGGTGTCAACTGTCATCCTGGAAAATCAAAAGTCATACAAGTTTTGCAATTGTCATTTTAGAATCCCTAGAAACTTGTATGATAACCTGTACTTTTTCATATGATTGTTGTCAGAATACCTAATAAAAATTCAGCATTGGATTCAAAAGTCATACGAGTTCTACCAATTGTCATATTAGACCCCATCTTGACTCATACAAGCCTAGATAAAGTCATATGAGAGTTGTATCAGAATTGTCATAAAGCCTTCAATTCTTTTAGAAATTCAATCATTGCAGTCAACCACCAGATTCTGTCAGAATATTCACTGTGTCAGGAACATAGTAGAAAAACTAGAAAAATCCAATTCATTTTCCTAAAGTGGTCTCTTGAGTTTGATCTAGCCTTCTGATTTATCAATTTGGATCCCATTTCATCTTGTGTCAAAACCATCTTCAAATTCAATCCTCAAAATAGCTAAGTGTTGTGAGCTCCTGTCCACTATCTTTTGGGCATCTACCCATACATCTAGGGCATAATATCTGAAAATTACAATGTTTTCATCAATCAACCAATCCAATCTTGACAAGGTTGCATCATTCAATTTTCCCGAATCAGGTCATTCATTAGTTGTCTTAATCTTTCTCTTCCAATTGACTCAAGGTTAATGGTGGAAACTAGAGCTTCCTCACACAGAAAATCTAAAGAAGAACCAAAATTCTCACCTTTGTCTTCTTACGTTGTTCAGACCACTAATCAACCTTATGATACAACTCGTTATGAAGAAGACACTAGGTAATATACATATGAAAGAAGGTTATTCTAATCCTCCTCAATCAACCCACGAAGGTAATCAATCAATTCCACATCAATCAATCCTGGGGTCTCCTCACAACACTACAATGTCTCAAGGAGGAGAAAACAAAGGATCCCAAGGTCATCACTCTAATCATGGTGGAGATCTTGAACCAACAACTTTTTAAGTTGAATGATATAGAAATGATGATCTCTTTCAAAAAATGATGAAACACTTCTTGCAAGAAGCAAAAGAGGCCTATTTCTTACAACTAGCTCAACAAGGAGCCCAACTTTCTAAAGAATTTAATGTTGATAATATCATCACACAAGAGGAAGAGACTCCCATCACAACCATGATGAAATAGATGCATTCCATGCAAGTTAAACCCAACAAGTTAGAAAAGGAGAAGGAGCCTAAAGAATTCTCTATCGAGTCTCTATGCCCCTTTCAATTTGATAAAAAATTGTACATGTCATGATTCCCAAAAAGAGTGGAGATACCAAAATATGACAAATATGATGGAAACTCTGACCCCCAAGATCATGGTAGAGAATTTTGTACTCAATCTATGGATTTTATGCATAAACCAACCTACTTAATGTATCTTTTCTCATGATCTCTGGGAGGAGCAACCATTCATTAGTTCTCTAAAATGCCTCCAACAATAAAGAATTTTGAGGAGATGATCAATCTATTTTACCAACAATACTCCTATAATATTCAACATCTGATCACTATGACCGACATCTACAATCTTAAACAAAAGTCGGGAAAACCCTTCCTGACCTTCCTCAAACACTGGAGGAAGAAATTTTCACTCTATGCTAGACAAATCTCAGAAAATGAGAAATTAGAATTCTTTATCAATAACCTAATTCTAGAAATCAATTATCACCTGCAAATGCAAAATCATACTTCAATTGAGAAAATGGTAGAAAATTCCATAAAGATCAAAAATGTGCTTGCTCGTAAGGGAGATATATCACTTAACAAAGACAACAAGTATGAATCAGGTTCTAGTTCCAACAACAAAGATAAAGTCAAATTCTAGAACAAGCACAAAAATGTTGTAATAGATGGTGTTTTTGATCACATCGGTGCTCCACCAAAGGCACCCACATTCAATCTCACCATTGGCACACAAGCCATCAAAGCTTCTGAACTAAAGCCATCTGAATCTTCTAAAAAGTCTAATGATTATAAACCATGGGTTACAAAACCAAAGCATGAGTTCACTCCTTTTGGTGAGTCCTTAGAATGTGCCATGAAAACACTATTACAATGGTGATGACATTGCAATGTTCAGATAGGCATGGTTCAACCATGTTTATGAAATCATTGTTCCTCTAATTTTGTGAGTTACCGATTTCTAATTTGTTGATAACTCAACAATCAATCTGAGTTAATCGAGAAGAGATTTTTGGCTTTCCATGAGCTCTCAGAAATCCCAAATTTCTATATAAACAAGGCTTATCCCTTCACAAATGACCGCGCTTTCAATTACTTGGAGAATCAAGCTCTTGCGAATAGTCGATTGTGATATTTTTGCAATTTCAATTCATTGTTTTCAATTCATTCATAGCATTCCATTACATTGTTAGATTAGATTTTCAATTCATTTCAATCTATTTTAGATCAATTTCATATCAATTTTTCACCATATTGCATAGAAAATCCAAAAGTATAGATTAATCTGCATCCATACTTTCATTGCTTTCATCATTTCAAATCTTTTGTTTAGGCATTGCTTTGTCACTAATCTTGGTCATAATCTGAGAATACCACACTCACACCTACTAGAAGGTAGTAAATCACCTGGTTAATTTTGTTTATTCTTATTGCAGATTTTCTGACATATTAACCAATAATATTTTGCTGAAGTGTTATGTCCATAGCTAGGTATTGTACACACTAAGATGTGCACTTCTCTAAGTCATTACTTCCAAGAGTATCCATGAATGGAAAACCTTGAGAAAGCGACCTAGAGCTCCCTAAGCATGGAGTCACAAGGATATTAAGAGTGCTCTTAGCTAGAGCTATTAAGCTTATAACCTTGCTAGTAAACCACACAATGGGAGATTCAAAGAGACAAGGGCAAGAATGCCAATATCCTAATGAATCAAGATGAAAATGAAATGCAATTCTATGATAGAATGAAGATTCAAGAATGCAACTAAGCTATTGAAATGAAAGTATTACAAGCCTTACTAATTAAGCTATGTGAGCTAAGCTAAAACTTGAAAGGAAATCTAAGCTAAGAAAGCATAAACATGAAGCTATAATGCAAGAAGATCTCCAAATCTCCAAATCACCAAGAAATCCTATAGCATAAGATTAGTATTCAAAAGTTGGGATCCTAGAATGAGAAGAGAGCTCTTCTTTTATAAGAAATGAGAATCAATGGACGATGGAAACTAAGAGGCAAAAGATTTTATCAAGGGTGGAACTTGAAAGAGGAGCAATCCATGTGCACAAGTCTCCTCGAATGAGAAAGAAGTGTTGAGTTTTGAGCCTCATGTGAGATAAAAAGGCCTTTTCTTCTTTTTATAAAATAGGAATAATGCTTTATCTATGCAACTTAGGATAAGAGGTAAGTGGAGGCTTTTTATTTAATAAAAGGGGAGGGAATTCCTTTTAAATAAATAAAGACTTAGGATAAAATGGTTAGCCCATAGAATAAAATTGAATAAATGATAGAATTAGGATTTGATCAAGGAAATTGATTTAATTTTGAAAATATTGATTTAAAATATTGATTTAGGAAATTGATAAATTGGTTCTATCATTTGATAAATTGAAGAATGGGGCCCAAAGTCTAGGTGAGAATTTTAGGGTGCATACATTTGCCCCTCTTTGACTAATGTGAGATCTATTTGGGATCACAAAACAACCTAGATGTGTGTTCGACAGATGGGAACACATCAAGACAAAGATAAGTTGATTGAAAAAAACAAGGCCAACACCCATATAAATAGGTAGTTGAATCAAGGATTGAAGTTTGATAGGTACTTCCCCCTCATGATCAAAATTGAAATGAGATAAAGGAGAAATACTAAATTGATAAATTTGATCAAATCAAACTAAAGATAAGGTTCTTCATGTAAGATGAAATATATAAGGATCACAGAATCAAGGTAGATCATCATGAAAGGAAGATTATGCCCCAAGGTTAAATTAGAAGAAAAGAAGTAGGGTGAAAGTGAATGGAGGATAGAAGTTTGGAAGAGGTGCAAAGGAATGGAGAGAAGAAAGAGAATTTTCCTCAAGAAAGAGGATGCCTCAAAATCAATCAATTGTTTAAGATAGGAAATTTTGATTGAGATCACAAAAGAAGATAAGGAAATGAAGATCAAAATGTGATCACATTTGATTAAAAGTCCATGAAAGATGAAAGGAAAGCTCTCTCCATATGCAAGATGCAAGACTAAACTAACATGAACTTAAGAATGCAAGATACTATGAAAAATGGTTTACTTGTAAGGTCACAAAGCCATTAGACTCTAATAATCATCATTGAGCTTTATTGGTAATGTCGCAAGATCATACAATACGCACTACTATAACTATGTGAATCTGAATATGATCTATATTAGTGTATCATCTTAAAATGGAAGCAGTTCCATGTTAAGAGCATTTAGCCCTGTGATTAAGTGGTTTGGGGTAATGTTGAATGCCTTGAATTGATCTTTTTTTGGATCTAGTTTTCGCTCCACTTTCCACTTCTTTTCCACTTCTTTCCTGCACTTGATTTCTTCATTCTAGGTGAAATTATGGATATGATCTCAAGGATTCTCCTAAATTTCCCTCTTCTATGGCTCTATTTTTTAGGTAGGACTTAGAAATAGGTCCTCCTAGACTTCATCATGTTCATCATAGGACTTTTTGTCTCTCCCTGGCACTCTACCCTATTTTTATATCATTTCTAGGTCTATGGGCATCCCCGCGACCTCCTGTCCTGGTTCTGACTGAATCTAGGCCCATGGTCAAATTTGAGGTTGATCCTAACTGGGTTAGGATCAAGCTCAAACCTGAATAGGTCATGATCAAGCTCGTACCTAGCTAGGTTAGTCCCCACCTTGATTTTTCCCCCTTCCTTCAAATTTCCAGAATCCTTGATTTCTGGGCATCGGGCTTTTGGGATATTTGTTTTCCTGCCTTTGGGTTGGCCATTTTAGGTTTTAGGATGGTAAATCCTCTAATTACATTTAATCTAGGTATATTTTCTAAAGGTTATGACCTAATTGAAATTTAATTCTCCAAGGTGGCCCCTCTAGAGGATTGCGCCCTAGTTCACTATAAAAGGAGGCCTTCCTCTCTCATTTTCTCCATCCACAATCAAGCAATTGACATCCATTATTCACATCTCATCCTCAAAAAATTACTCTCAAGCTCTTAGGGTGATCAAGCAATCATTCATTCAAGAAATCAAGTTCTCTTCTTCATCCAAGTTCTCCATTGAAGATCAAGGATTCAAGCATTCAAGCTATTGAAGGGATTTAGTTCAAGCATTCAAGATTCATCATTCAAACCCTAGATCTAGCCATCATGATGGTGTGATCTTCCTTCAAGATCCTTTGTTCATCTTCAATATCCATTTCATTCTTCCTGTTAGGCCCATTTTATGTCATTGAAAACCTTATGAAAATGGCCTATTTTCTCTGCAAGCTTTGTTTTTGCCTCCTGCCCTATGTGCTTCCTATTGTCACCTTGCTCCTATCCAAACTGTGTCTCCTAAATTGCCAAATCCTAAAAGTTATCCAAATTCTAAGCCTGCTAGAAAAATTTAAAATCTACCTCAGTGTCGAAAACCCACAGTGTTTTCAAAAAGTGCATGATGTTTTCAGTCTGTGTGTTTTCAACCTATGTTTTTTTCAACCCTGTGCTTCTTGCTTTGTGCGCTTATCTGTTGACATGTCGAAAACCTTGTGTATTTTTTATCCTTTGCTATTGTGAAAGCTTTGAGTGTTTTTGACCACCTAGTTCCTTGTTTGCTGTGTTTTCTCTAACTACACAGGTGCGATGGGTGGTGGGGCCTAGTCCTTCAGTGTTTCTTGTTGTGCTTTCTCCAGGTCTTCGAGCGGTTACTTTTTCTATCGAGCGACCTGGCGACTAGCAATTATCTTTTGATCTCCTATTTTTGGCGGTTAGGCAGTTGACATCCAGCAACTCGGTGACTATGGTCGCGTGATCTTTGAAGGGTTGGCGGTTATCTGCTAACCTCCAATGACTTGGCTAGCGGTTAGTCACGTAGTCACTCAATGTTTGGTGGTTGGTTTCTGGGTCCCAGCTCTTTTCATTTCTTAATGTCAGAGATTGTAGATCTATGGTCGGCGTATGATCTCAAGGAATATTCTTATCCTTTGAGATCATGCGCCATCCGTTGGATTTTATTCATTGGCTGGCAGGCGCTGAGGTGGCATCATAGTTGTGGAGTTAAAGGTGAGGCTCCTGCCTAATTGGTCCATGTGGTGAGGACTTGTTAGACTTGTCAGTGGGGCCCAGTATTAGGGATCGAAGATCTATGGTTGGTGTATGATTGCATGAAATACTCCTTACCCATGCGATCATGCACCCACCGTCTGATTTGGTGCCGATGGTTTGTTCATTGTGGGCCCGTTGGCGGAGGTGATATGGCATATGCGGGGGTGACATGGTAGATCATGTGGTTGGCGCATGATCTCATGGGAGATTTCAAGCCCATGTGATCATGCACCGGCTGTTCATTTCCAAGCTTGTGTGCGGATGGGTCGGTGGTCCCCGTGTTGTGTTTCGATTGGTGATTTTTGTGCCAGGTGGCAGGGGTTTTGTGGTGACCAAGCATGTTTTCCTTCGGTGGTGGTGTTGTCTCCATGTAATGGTGGTTTGCGGGTTGCCACATGATCGCATAGCCTATCTCTAGGCTATGCGATCATGTGACAGATCACCATGTGTCTATCACGGTTGCGGAGTTGTGCGGTGGCGGTTCCGGTAGGGTAAAAGGAATTATTGTGTTGAATGTTCACATAACCCATTTTTAGGTTATGCGATCATGTGACTGACCATTTGCATTGCGGTTGCGGAGTTGTGCGGTGGGCCCGCGGTGCTAGTCTCATTTCATGCTCAAGTTTGATTGGTTGCCATGGGTGATTTGGCGAGGGACTTTGCGAGGGGTTTGGGCCTAATTGTCGACTATGGTTAAGATTCTGCAGTCGCATGATCATAGGGGCTATCTTTCAGCCATGCGATCATGCAACCAAGCATATAACAGCTAAGAAACATGATGCCCGCGAAGTGTAAAGTGACTATTGCATTTCAAATTTGAATTTCTAGCGATAGAGGGTACCATATCTTTATGGAATTGAATGCCAGATTAGACCTTATTTGGTGAGAAGTGATTTGTAGTATGGTCCTGAGTGCTTGGTGGTTGTTTACAAAGGGATTTGTACTATGAGGGGTGATTGCAATCTTTTCTTGAGCTGTGTTTGTAGGTGGCCGTTTGTACTGGTTTCATGGCAGTTCCTGGTTTTCTGTCCTAATCTCAATGTGCTCATAATTGCAGAATCTATTTGAGATTTCTTTCTCCAGGTTGCTTGGTTTCCTACCCCTTTTAGTAATTTATAATGTAATTATGATTGGTTTAGTGGGTGAAACCCTTTCCCTAGCTGTCTGTAGCTTGTTGCAACCTGTCATGGGTTTCCAAGGCAGCTAGTGGTATAAAATGTTGAAGTTTTGTCTTTGTCTGGGTTCCTTTCTTCCACTGTTATGGGGACTGGTTCCATGAGTGTTCTTCCTACATGTATTTCCCTTCTTCTTTGCATACAGGGTGTTCCCTCTGTCCTTTTTGGTTATGGGAATATAATGAAATTGTAATAGGATTATCTTATGTATAAGATTTCAACATACTTGTTTCTGCTCTCAGATTGTCTCCATTTGAATTTTGAATCATTAATCATACATCAAGGGTGTTTGATTTGTCTATTTGCATTGCCTAAGTGTTTGCAAGTGGAGTTGTCTTCACAGGGATAACTGGTTCAGAGTTAATATTCAGATATGTATGGGTTGGGGTATCAAAGATGCATTATGCATGTCTTCCAGTGGATGCTGGTTAATGTATTGCCTATTCCTAGGTCTTTTCTTTGGATAGGTGATAGCATATCTGGGTGCACAGGTGGTTTGGTAATGTGTGATCTGGTTAGGGTGAGTGTGTTGTCTTCTTGTTTCATATCCCTGTTGTAGTGAGGTATTTGACTCTGCTGCCCATTGGATAAGGCACTGGTCTATGAGAGACTTGGGGTACTTCAGGAGTCCATTCATCCCAACATCAATCATTCATCTAAATCCTTACCCTTCATGTTGGTAGCAGTAGTAGGAGGTCTCTTTCTGGTTTTTAGACTCATTGCATGCAGATTAGGTTATTGCATGAGGTCATGGTTCATTGGGGTATAGGATACCTACAAGAGTCTGAGAATCATTCCATAGTAATGCATCTGCAGGCCTTTTGTTCTTCAACTCAAGAAGAGTCATGAGTGTGCAGATGAGGCAATACTCGCCTGAGTGAATGTGGAGCTCAAAGCAGAAGGAGGATTTCTCTTTGTCCTCATCAATTGGTTTATTTTCCTTGTCGAGTTTGAGTGCCTAGCCTATGTTTGAAGCCCAACTATTTGTTTCAAGCTTGGTCCTATAAGGAAAAAGGCCAACACTTCCCTCAAGGTGGATTCCAATAATACAATCATGGAGGTTTGATTTATTGTTTTGTTCAAGCTTTCATATCAATATACTTGTTTACACTCAAAATACAATTCCATATCTATTGAATTGCATAGCTTCATTGTTAGATCATTTTCTACTACTTGCTAGCATTCCTATTTCAATTTCAATATTAAGGTTGTGTTGCCCTAAATTTCCTATTCTGCAAATTTGGCCAAAATCTATTTCAAGGTCTTTGTTTTACCCCTGCTAGGCGTCCTTGAAATTTTCATGGCCTCACATTTTGTTTCTTGGCCTCTGTAATTGTTTCAATCCCCTGGTCTGCAAGTTTAAAAAATTCATAAACTAGCTATTATAGGCCAAAACCCTTGAAAACCCTAGAACCTCATTCTAATTCCTTGTAACTTTATTGGCAACTTAAGTGACTAAAGGGGCATGTGTGTATTAAGTTTCCTCTTGTTCACTAGTTCTCTTATTCTTTCCAGTGGTCACCTTTTCTTCCTGTGAACTAGTGGTTCCTTATTCTCTTGGTCGCAAAATTAAATGGCAGTGCCCTAAGTTATTCAGTAACTCAGTGATTTTCCCTCAGTCAGGCATTCGCTTAATGGAACCCTGGGTTCATGCATGATTCAGCAAATTAGTGAACTCCCTTTGTTCACATATTCATTCAATTTGACCATAGTTCATCAAAGTACCTCGCAAATTAAATTCCCTTGTTCGCTAATTCGCCAGGTCAAAGTGGGGTTAGTTTTGCAGGTAGTGATGAGTTTTTGCATTAGATGATGATCTTACAATTGGAAGGAATATTCTAGGGTCACAAGGAGATGAGACTAGCCATAGATTTGGTATCAGGGTTTTGTCTTCAGTCGGTGGTTACTTTTCCTATTCGGCGATTCAGCGAATGCAGTGGTTCGCATAGTCTCTTAATTCTAGCAGTTAGACCCTTGATGACTAGCAACTCAACGAGTAGTTAACTTCCCTTTAGTCGTGCAATCATTGAATCTTTCAGTGGTCTCAGATAACCGAGGGTCCTAGTTAGCAGATCGATGGCCGGCGTGTGTTCTCAAGGGTTTGTGTCAGGGCTCACGATCTTACAATAGTCACCGATCTTGGTTTGTGTCAGAGCTTCCTTCAGTGGGTCATTGTATGTTGACATGCTTGGATTTGGTTGGTCCACATGGTGATGACTGGATTTGTTGTGGGTCTGTTTGTCAGAGGGGTCCTGGTCTAAAAGGATCTAATGACTGGCGTAAAAGCATAAGTAATATTTTGGGGCTTTGAGATCTTATGCCCACCATTAGATTAGTATCTCAAGCAGTGGGTCTGATGTTAGACAAATGCATTGTGTAACTGAAATAGCGTAGTTTGATTGGTTGTTTGGTATGCTACGTAGCATTTTTCAGTGGCCCGTGGGGTCAAGGCTTTCTAAAGAAGATAAACTGCAATCAGATCTTGCGGCTATCATTATACTAGAGGCTCAAGATGCTTGATCATTATCATAGTGGTATAGCGATAGCCGTTCGATGGTACTTTTCAGGATCGTGGGTCCGGTTTGTCTGGGACACTAATTTTCTTGCTTCTCATCGGCTGTTGACTTCCACGGTGGCATTTGACTTGTCAGGGGATTTTAAGTAATTTTCTAAGCCCATATGGACCATTCATCTACCAGGAAACATTAGACATCGGTGGACATGTTTTAAAATGATCGAATAGCCGTTGGTTTTCAAAAATTCAAATTTGTCTAAGAGGTTTTTGCCAGAATTTGATTTGCAGACTGTGGGCGGTGAGGTAGCTCAGGGAATTTATGTCCCTAGGACACTTGCAGTTAGGGGAGATGTTGAGAGAGGTCTGGGCAGCCATCTTGGGTCAATTCTTGTCCTGAAAAAGTACCAAATAGTGCATTCATGCCAAAGCATTTGTGCAAGAAAGTAGATGAGTCCAGGTTGCTTGTCCGCGTGTTGATGCAGTACAAAAATGGAGACTCGATGATGAACATCTGATCGATTGAGATAATTCTAGAAGATACATTTATGATCATAAATAGTAGACTTAGGGTTTGAATATTTTATGTAAAATATTGTAACCCTAGTTAGGTTTTTTGACTCTTGCTGGCGTGCAAGAGTATGTATATATTGTATTTTTGGAGCTTTTGAGCTCAAGAATTGACTTTTTCTGTAAAAAGAGAGGTTCACAATTGTAGAAGAAAATCATCTTTTCTTAAGGGTCATCCATGGTATCAACTCTACCCTTTGCTTATACAATTGTAAAATTCCAATTGATAATACAAATATTGCAAAGGTATTTTGTGACAATCCTTCATGTCCCTATGCTTCCTTGTTTGGGTTATCTCTTATTGGATCAAAGTATGTGCATGTTTTTAGTGTTATTTTAGGGTTCCTGATCCCTCTTTCTTTTTGCAATTTTGTGTGTTACTGTGTTTGATTTGATTTAGATGTTCTTTTGGGTAAACTTTAGCCCCTTAACAGTATTGTCTCAATCCTACACCGAGTTGTAGAAGTGAATGTCTGTTTGCAGGTCATAAGTTGTGTCTTATTCTCAGGCCCTCTTATGAAATACTTATGCAAGCCTATTCAATAAGTTGTGACCTACTAGACCTAAACTTTTCATTGATTTCATTCCTACATACTGAGATCTAAACCCTAGTTTCGGTGCATCACCTAGTAGGTAGTTTTCTTTCAAGTCATTTCCCTTAGAAGCATTCCTTCTATCCCTTTCCCTCCAAAAAAATTTACTTTCATGTCTAGAAGTAAACTAGGGTGATTATCCAAGAGGAACCAGCCTAGAGCCTGGAGGTTTCATCTCAATTAGCAAGGGTCCCACAACCTAGAGATGATTCCCATGTTATACTGAGTTATCAAGACCAAGAGAGCTTGAGACAAAGGTGCAAACTTAGTGTATAGCAATTCTGGCATTCCTGGTGGGACTAGAAGTTATTCAAATTCAAAGATATGCTATCTCTAATATGAAAATTGCATAGTGTAGGTTTTTAGAAGTCATTCTATCAAGTATATATGGCGACTCCACTGATTTCAAAGATCCAGGCTACCTTGTTCAAAGTTTTATGAGAAAGATTGAGACTAGAAGCTCAAAGCCTACCCAATTTTTAGAGTTGCCCTCAAAGAGAAGTCATAAAGGCAGGTCAACTCAAAGAACATCTTTTGCAAGAAGAGTTCAATCAACACCTCCTAATACATCAGAAAGGAGACCTTTTCCCTTTCATTCCAGAAGAAGAGGGAGATCTCTAGCTAGAGATCTAGAAGAAGATTCAAATCCAACAACAGATACAGCTCATATAGTTGTTAATCTTCAAATTCCAACTCCTACAATGGCTAGACCATTTGCATTTCCACCCTTTAATCAGGGTAGTCCATTAGCCTTTGCTCAACATCATGATGTGCCCTTGGTGGCACTTAAGAGTATACCTGATTTCACAGGTGAAGGGCAGACAACTACTTTTGAACACATCAAAGATGTGACCACCATCTGTAGCATACATAACATTACTCAAGAAGATGTGGCCACAAAGTTATTAGCAACCTCTTTAAAAGGTAAGGCTCTATAATGGTTTAGAACTCTAACTGTTGGTTCTATTACTTGTTGGGATGAGTTAGGGGATGCATTAAGTAAGCATTTTGAGGATAAATCAGATAATTTGTCTCTAGTTGAGCAGTTAACAACTATTAAGAAATACCCTCAAGAACAAATGAAAGATTACAATAGTAGGTTCCTCAAAACATGGAATAGAATCCCAGTCTCAGTGAGACCATCAACTGACCATGCATTCCTTTACTATTTACAAAGTCTAAATGGTCAAATTTCTATCATGATCCAGTCTATGAGTGGTACTTCTCTACCCCAAGCTTTTGACATAGCTGTAAGGGCTGAAAATTGTTTAATCCAAGCGGGCATGATTGCTAGAAGGCCTCCAATGCCCATTTTTCCTAACCTTCAACCCATTGCACCTGCCCAAGTACCCCCATTTACCCCTATTCCCACCATATTGGCATCCCAAGCTAGTACTAGTGGTCAAGAGCTGAAGACTAGTTTCTCTCAAGAGTTACAAGAGATAAAGAATAGCCAACAAAGCAGTCAGCAAGAAATGACTAACTTGTTGGAGACCTTGACTAAAGAGGTCACAAATCTAAAGAAGCAAGGTCAAGGAATCAGACCACAATTTTAGACACAAGGCCAAGGTCCTAGTCAGCAATATCAGAATCAAGGATAGCCTTATCAACAAAATAGGACACCTTACCAAGGAGGCTATCAATGACAAAGACAAAGTTTTAATTAGAGACCATTTCAACCATATAACCCTGCACCTCTAAATTTTGCTAATCCAATGAGGGATATGGTTCCTAGTCAAAACAATATGGCTATGGATAATGAATGGTGTTTTCCTTGTAATCAGCCTCATAATCAAGCTACATGTTCAAATGGGTGGATGAACCAAGCTCTAATGGTTCAAAATACCTCACAAGCTCAATCAGAGGTTGCATCCAATGGGTCAGTGCCTCAACAAGAATCACAAGAGAATGAGGCTGCTCTCTTTAATTGGGAGCAACCAGACTTCAATGGAGTCAATGATGAGGTTGCTTTTGTTTCCTTTACAAGAGCAAAAAGAAGAGCTCAAGACATGGAGAGAGCAGATTCCAACTCCAAAGCTACTACATTTGTAGAGCCACTGCAACAAGCTAATCCCATCACACCTAAGGGGACTCTTGTCATTAAAAACAAAGAAGGCTAGCATTCTGAAGAGGTAGGGCCCATCATGCCAAAGACACAATAAAGAGTACACACTATGACACCTTATAATATTTTAGACAACATGAAGAAGGTGAATGTCACCATGACCATGTGGGACTCTTTGCCTCTTCCAAGATAGCTTAAAATTTTGAAGAAGGCCATGTTAGAAGTAACAACTCCTTAACCTGCAAAAGAAGCTGCAAAGCCAGTGTTGGTTAACACCGATCAAGAAAAGGAGGCTCCAAGTAGCAAATCCAAAGCCAATGCCACACAAGGTAGGAATTCAAAGCCACCTCCCTTTTATGTATCTTTAGTCATTGGAAAATCTTTAGTACATAATTGTATGGTAGATAGTAGAGCTACTAGCACTGTAATGCCCAAGAAAGTAGCTGACCAGTTAGGACTAAAATATGAGCCCTTCCAAAAGAAGGTTACCCAACTTGATGGATCCTCATTCAATACTATAGGTGTGGCCAAGGATACCAATCAAATCCCGCATGCTAGTTCTAATTTTTCAATCCTCCTTGATATATATATATCATAGATCTCCTTGCATTATTTTCTATATGTCTTTCAAGGGAGTTTATAGCCAAGATAGGAGGTTACCTATCTTCTAATTGGTCTCACATGTTATTTCATACAAGGTATGGGACCAAGGTCACCATTAAGTCAGAACCATTAGAAGCACACCATATAGAACCAAATGTATCCAACACCATCAATGTGAACTACCCTATATTTGGTGAAAGTGACTTCCAAACCATTAATGAAGCAAGCACAAAGATAGAAAGTATCCTTGATATTCTTCTGGATGAAAGAGCTTCAGAGGCCCAAGAAAATCTTATTTGGGATTTTTGTTTGGGAAGTTATTTAATACAAGAGAGTGGAGTCATAGAGCCAAATCTTCTCAAAGAGGATACTGATTCAGAGGATCAGAGCAGTCAGGTTTGGGAACTATTTTTTGATGGAGCTAGATGTATACATGGTTCTAGTGGTGGTGCTATGTTAGTGTCCCCAAAAGGAGAAAGGTATTATACTACATTTAGATTCAGCTTCTCCTACACTAGCAATACTATAGAATATGAAAGTCTAGTCAATGGACTAGAATGGGCTAGAAAAAGAGGGCTTAAGGCTTTAAAAGTTTATGGTGACAGTGAGTTAGTTGTCAGCCAAGTAAGAGGGATAAGTGCAACCAAGAATGACACCATGAAAGCATACAAGCATAGAGTTTCAGATGCAATTGAAGATTTCCATGCTTTCAATATTGTTCCATCTCTAGAAAGTTAAATCAAAATGCAGATAGATTAGTTGTTGTTGGATCCCAATATGACATCCCAAATAGCATTTCAAAAGAAGTGGATCAATAGCATATCAAAGTGAGTGTTAGACCCTCTATTCCTGATAATGATGTTGATTGGTAGGTGTTTGACAATGATGAACAAATTCTAAAATTCTTGTTTGAAGAAGATGTTTTTTTAGAACACAATAAAGATAGGCTATCACAAAGCTATGGTGATCAAGTGATACAAATCAAGTCCAATAAGATGCCTAGGGGTCTTGTTACTTTGGAGACTATCTTCAACAAGGATGATGAAGTCAAGAAAAGAAAAGTTGGCCTGGTAGTTCAACAAGAACATTGTGTTGAATTAGAGTTGGAACCAGGTAAGAGTTTACAATTTGGAAAGGTAAACACTAAATTGGAAAAGCAAGCTTACACTCAGTTATTAAAAGAATTCAATGATGTTTTTGCATGGAAATATGAGGATCTCAAAGGTTTTGATCCTGCCCTTGCTTAACACACTATTGAATTAGAACCAAATGAAAAACTAGTGAGGCAAAAGCAAAGGCCTATTAATCCCAAGCTTGAGCCACTTATGCATAAAGAGGTGCTCAAATTGATAGAAAGTGGTATGATCTAGCCCATTAAGCATACTAGTTGGTTTTCCAACCTTGTTCCTCTCAAGAAGAAGAATGGGGAGCTGAGGTTATGTGTTGACTTCAGGGATCTTAATAGGGCCTCATTAAAGGACCACCATCCACTACCCTCTATGGAACAAATCTTACAATGTGTCTCTAGATCTGAGAGATTTTCATTATTGGATCGCTATTTAGGGTACAATCAGATCTTATTAAATGAAGAGGATCAATACAAGACTGCATTTACAACCAAGTGGGGAACCATGGCTTATCAAAAGATGGCCTTTGGTTTGTCAAATGCATGTGCTACATTTCAAAAGGCAATGGATATGACCTTTAAGAGCCTCATGTACAAGTTTGTGTTGGTCTACTTAGATGACATAACTATCTATTCTAAACATGCAACAGACCATATCAAACATTTGAGGAAGATTTTTGAAAGGTGTAGAGAGTTTGGGATATCTTTTAATCCCAAGAAATGTGTGTTTGCAGTCCATGAGGGAAAACTATTGGAATATGTAGTATGCAAAGAGGGAATTACAGTGGACCCTGAGAGAATTGCAGCTATCCTAGAGCTACCCCTACCACATCACAAGAAAAGTCTCCAATCCTTCATAGGAAAGATTAATTTTGTTAGGAGATTCTTGCCTAACATTGTAGATTTACTCAAGCCTTTGATATCCATGCTAAAAAAGAGTTCAGCTTTCAGTTGGACCAAGGAAGGGAAGGCCAATTTCCAAGCCATTAAAGAGGCCCTAATAGAAGCTCTTGCCCTATTAAACCCAAATTTCAATAAGGATTTCATCCTTTATGCTTATGGAGGTCATGATGCCATATCTGCAATGTTGACGCAAGAAAATTCAAATGGATTGGAGCAGCCTATTGCTTTCTTTAGCAAAGGTTTGGAAGAGTATGAACAAAGATACTCTTTTGTAGAAAAACATGTGATTTTTGTGGTAAAGAGCCTTAAAAAGTTCAAATATCTATTGACCCATAGCAAGGTACATTTAAAAGTTACTCATCCAAGTGTCAAAGAGTTTTTTCTTTCCAAGGACCTAAATGAGAAAAGAGTTGGTTGGATCACCAAGGTGATGGAATATGACATTGATATTCAAACTACCAAGCTGGTTAGAGGAAGAGGTCTTTGTGAGCATTTGGGAGAGGATGAAAGTTCAAAGAAATCAGAGCAAATGGATGCATCTCTGGTGGTGCATTCTACAGAAGAACAAGCCAAGGTAGCAAGCTGGTTGCCTAATATGATCAATTACTTGAAGACAGGACAATGTCCTGCAGGTTTGGATTCAACAAAAAGAAGGTATTATAGGTTACAATCTATTCCTTTTGTGTTGATTGATGATGTTCTTTCCATAAAGGATCACAATGGTGTCCTTTTGAGATGCATAGATTCAGAAAAGATAGTTGATGTCCTAGTTGAGTTTCATGATGGACCTTCTAGAGGTCACTTTTCTCCTAGGACTACTACTTTTAAAATCATGAGGGTTGGATACTATTGGCCATCTATCTTTAAGGATAGTCATGATTATGTCAGGAGATGCATCAAGTGTGCCATGTTTGTAGGAAAAGAGAGGCTTGCAGCTTTGCCCCTATAGCCAGTCAGAATAGATCAGTCCTTCATGAAGTGGGGTGTAGATTTCATAGGAATGATTAATCCTCCATCTAGTGTAGGGCATAAATGGGTAATTACTGCAACTGATTATTTCACTAGATGGATAGAGGCAAATTCTTTAAAAGAAGCAAATGAGAGTGCTGTATTGAGTTTTTACGATGACATAGTTCATAGGTTTGACACTCCTGATTCCATCATTTTAGATAATGTCTTAGCATTCATAGGCCTCAAAGTATCAAAGTGGGTAGTCAAGAATGGCATCTACCTGAATACCAGTTCAAATTATTACCCTCAAGGCAATGGCTTAGCAGAATCAACCAATAAGAATTTGATTAGAATAATCAAGAAGACTCTTCAAGACAATCAGAGAGATTGGCATACAAAGCTCAAATCTACCTTGTGGTTAGACATAATTACCCCAAAGAAAATCATTGGTAATTATCCTTACATGTTAGTCTATGACAAAGAGGCTAGGTTGTCCATTTCAACTGAATTTCCAGCTCTGGACTTAGCTACTCAATATGCCCTATTTGATGAAGAAGATCCCTTATAGATCATATATGCTCAATTGATGGAATTAGAAGAACTCAGAGATAAATCCATGAAAGATATGGAATTCCATCAGATTTAGACAAAGAAGAATTTTGACAAGAGAGTCAGAGTCAGAAATTTCAAGGTTGGGGATGTAGTTCTCAAATGGGATGAGTTCAGGTCTAGGCTTGGTAGGCATACAAAGTTTGATTCATTTTGGGGTGGACCATTTGTTATAATAGGGTGCAGGGGAACCAATGCTTTTCAACTTTCAACTCTGGAATGAGATTCCCTACCAATTTTAGTCAATGGATTCCACTTGAAGCCCTACTTTTAGGTTAACCCCTCCCTATAAATTCTTGTAGATATGTGTTTCTTGTTTTCTTTCCCTATTTTGTAGCCTAGTTTTCCTGCTTTTCAAGAAGTGCTCATGCACAGGTTTTTCTTTCTATTTAGTTTTGTCCCTCTATCAAATTTTTGTGTTCAGAATGACCCCATGCCCGATGGATATGTCAAGCCCATTGGTTTTCCATGTCTAGCAGGCTGACATCCAGTAGAAATCACCAAAATGTTGCCCTAAATTTCCTATTCTACAAATTTGGCCAAAATCTATTTCAAGGTCTTTGTTTTACCCCTGCCAAGCATCCCTAAAATTTTCATGCCCTCATGTTTTGTTTCCTAGCCTCTGCAATTGCTTCAAGCCCCTGGTCTGTAGGTTTAAAAAATTCATAAACTAGCCATTATAGGCCAAAACCCTTGAAAACCCTAGAGCCTCATTCTAATTCCTTGTTACTTTATTAGAAACTTAAGTGACTAAAGGGGCATGTGTGTATTAAGTTTCCTCTTGTTCCTCAGTCGGGCATTTTCTTAATGGAACCCTAGGTTCATGCATGATTCAATGAATTAGCGAAGTTCCTTTGTTTGTGTATTCATTCAATTTAACCACAGCTCATCAAAGTACCTCGTGAATGAAATTGCCTTGTTCGCTAATTTGCCAGGTCAAAGTGGGGTTAGTTCTGCAGGCAGTGATGAGTTTTTGCATCGAACGGTCATCTTATGATCAGAAGGAATATTCTAGGGTCACAAGGAGATGAGACTAGCCGTAGATTTGGTATCAGGGTTTTGTCTTCAATTGGCAGTTACTTTTCCTAGTTGGTAATTCAGCGAATGTAGTGGTTCGCATGGTCTCTTAATTTTGGCAGTTAGGCCCTTGATGACTAGCGACTCAGTGAGTAGTTAACTTCCCTTCATTCATGAAATCATTGAATCTTTTGATGGTCTCAGATAACCAAGGGTCCCAGTTAGCATATTGATGGTCGGCATGTGTTCTCGAGGGTTTGTGTCAGGGCTCATAATCTTACAATAGCCACTGATCTTGGTTTGTGTCAGAGCTTCCTTTGGTGGGTCATTATATGTTGACATGCTTGGATTTGGTTGGTCCACATGGTGATGACTGGATTTTTCATGGGTCCATTTGTCAGATGGGTCCTGGTCTAAAAGGATTTAACAGCTAGCATAAAAGCATAAGGAATATTCTGGGGCTTTGAGATCATACGCCCGCCATTAGATCAATATCTCAAGTAGTGGGTCCAATGTCAGAAAAATGCAACATGTATCTAAAATGGCACAATTTGATTGGTTGTTTGGTATGCTACGTAGCGGTTGTCAGTGGGCCCATGGGGTCAAGCCTTTCTAAAGAAGATAAAGCGCAATTAGATCTCACAGCTGTCATTATACCAGAGGCTCAAGATGCTTGATCATTATTGTAGTGGCATAGTGATAACTATCCAATGGTGCTTTTCAAGATCGTGGGTTCAGTTTGTTTGGGATGTTGATTTTCTCTCTTCTCATTGGCCGCTAACTTCCTTAGTGGCATTTGATTTTCTAGGGAATTTTAAGTAATTTTCTCAGTGCATCTCGACCATTCATCTATTGAGAAACATTAGACATCGATGGACACATTTTAAAATGACCGGATAGCTGTTGGTTTTCAAAAATTCAAATGTGTCTAAGAGGTTTTTGCCATAATCTGATTTGCAGACCGCAGGCAGTGAGGTAGCTCAGGGTATTTATGTCTCTAGGACACTTGCAGTTAGGGGAGATGATGAGAGAGGTTTGGGCGGCCATCTTGGGTCAATTGTTGTCCCAAAAAAGTACCAACTAGTGCATTCATGGTGAAGCTTTTGTGTAAGAAAGCAGATGACTCCAGGTTGCTTGTCCGTGTGTTGATGCAGTACAAAAATGGACACTCAATGATGAACATTTGATTAGTTGAGATATTTGTAGAAGATACATTTATGATCAGAAATAGTAGACTTAGGGTTTGAATATTTTATGTAAAATCTCGTAACCCTAGTTAGGTTTTTAGACTCTTGCGAGTGTGCAAGAGTATGTATATATTGTATTTTTGGAGCTTTTGAGCTCAAGAATTGACTTTTTCTATAAAAAGATAGGTTCACAATTGTAGAAGAAAATCATCTTTTCTTAAGGGTCATTTGTGGTATCAACTCTATGCTCTGGCTTATACAATTGTAAAATTCACATTGCTAATACAAATATTGTAGAGTTATTTTGTGAGAATCCTTCATGTCCCTATGCTTCCTTGTTTGGGTTGTCTCTTATTGGATCAAAGTATGTGCATGTTTTCAATGTTATTTTAGGGTTCTTGATCCCTCTTTCTTTCTGCAATTTTGTGTGTTACTATGTTCGATTTGATTTAGATTTTCTTGTGGGTATACTTCAGCCCCTTAACAGTCTTGTCTCAATCCTTCACCAAGTTGTAGAAGTGAATGTCTATTTGCAGGTCATAAGTTGTGTCTTATTCTTAGGCCCTCTTATGAAATACTTATGCAAGCCTATTCAGTAAGTTGTGACCTACTAGACCTAAAATTTTCATTGATTTCATTCCTACATACTGAGATCCAAACCCTAGTTTCGGTGCATCGCCTAGTAGGTAGTTTTCTTTCAAGCCATTTCCCTTACAAGGATTCCTTCTATCCCTTTCCCTCCAAAAAATTTTACTTTCATGTCTAAAAGCAAATTAGGGTGATTATCCAAGAGGAACTGGCCTAGAACCTAGAGGTTTCATCTTAGTTAGTAAGGGTCCCACAACCTAGAGATGATTCCCATGTTATACTGAGTTATCAAGACCAAGAGAGCTTGAGACAAAGGCACAAATTTAGTGTATAATAGGTTGATTCCAAACCGGGGTTTGACCAAGGCAAACCCCTCAGAAAATAAAAAAAAAACCTTCATTTCCTTCCAGGTATAGGTGTGAGATTTTGGATCTAAGAGTGAATTTGGATACCCTTTTCGGCAAACTTCTGAGATCTGCGAACAGAGACAAAATCAGCCTTCAAATAAAGAATGTAGTATTTGACCTTTTATGAGGGTCAAACTCGACCTGAGCTCATCTTGGAGAAAGATTTTTGGGTTTTCTCTGTCTCGGCATTTGCAGTTCAAAATAGGTTGCAGAATTGCTTGAAAGTACACATAGACATCATAATTTGATATTTTCTAGATCTTCCCTAATTTGAGGTTAGTATTTGTATTTCAATTACTTAAAATCCTAAAGACTTCAATCCAACCATAGGGAAACATAGGGTTATTCTCACTCTCTTCCATATTCTCCATAGATTGATTCGATTGTGTATTAACCTTTTGGTTGATCAAATTGGATTTCTCCTTTGGGAATTTGGATTTAGGAGTGAATCTCATTTTTCCACCATACAATACATACACTTACACATTTCAATAGAGGTGATTCCATTTTACCTCTATTCAATTAGATAGATATGTGGGAATCCCACCTAAGAATCAAAGACATATAGGTCAAGATGACTAGTGTAGTGAGGTTCCCTAAGTTTGGTATAGCATGATTATGCTCACATCAAGACACAAGAAAGTCAAGATGACTATAAGCATGGACTTGCAAAAAAAAATCAAGGATAATACATTGTAGATCCTAGTGTCAAGTGGAACAAGCATAAATGCTAATGACAGTTAAGATCAACAAAATATACCCACAAGCAGGAAACAAATAAAACATGTCCTTGTGCCCCTAGTCTTCTAGCTCAGCATCATCAAAAACTATTAGGGAGAGAACACTCATCAAAGAAATCATCATAGACAACACACAAAGAAATAAAGTCAAGCAAGTCTCAGTGAGTCAAGTGTTCAAGTGCGTGTGTAGGTCATAGAATCAAACTTTGATTATCGCATCTGCCAGTGGAAAATATCATATCATTGTAGATTATGGGTAGGATATCTGGTAAGTGTTGAGAAACACTTGACACTAGGGAAGTGTTGAAAAACACAGTTGGGGTGGTGTTGAAAAACACCATTTGCAAGATGTCCTAAAGACCAATGCATCCAAGAGACCAAAGCTAACATAGCTATGCCCCCTAAACAAAGACCAAGACCAATTCCAAACCAAGGAAATAATGACAAGGCATGATTCAGAAAGGCTAAATCCCAAGGACGTGTGCTAAGAAACAAGAGTGCAAAGGCCTCAAGTAGCGCCTATTTCCAGGTTTTCACCACTTGGAGATTTTTTTGATTTTTTCCATTTTTTTGTATTTTTGCTACCAAGGCCCCTATTTCCAGGTTTTCACCAAGGCACTTTTTCTTTTTTTTTGAATTTTTTGCAATTTTTGAATTATTTTTATTTTTTCAGGACTTTATATGCTTTTTAGGATTTTCTAAGCATCATATATGAATTTTTTTTTGGAATTCTTTTCAGGATGAATAAATATGTACAAAGGATGCCCCGAGACAGAACAGGCATCATGGATAGAACTTCTTCAGGTGCAAAACATTGATAGGATCTGGGAGTTTCTCTCCCTCTTCAATAGATAATAAATAAGCACCTATCCCAAAAGCAACAGTAATGATGTAAGGTCCAATCCAATTAGGTTCAAAATTTCCCTTTTGATCTCTATGTTGTTAGTTCTTAGAGTTTTCTTGTAAGACAAGATCTCCCACTTGAAATTATCTAGGGTGAACCTTTTTGTTGAATGCTTTGGACATACACTTTTGGTAGACCCTCATATGGTCAAATGATGCTTTACGCTTCTCATCTAGAAGTTCTACCTCTTGGAATCTCATGGCACAGTAGTCTTCATCTGTAACTAGACCTTTGAGAGAAACTCTTAGTGAAGGGATCTCAACCTCTAAAGGTAACATTGCTTCAGCACCATAAGTAAGGGAAAAAGGAGTAGCCCCTGTAGGAGTATGAATACTCATTCTATAGGCCCACAAGGCTAGATTTATCTGTAAATGCCAATCTCTACCATTCTTATGAACTGTTCTATGCGGAATTTAAAGAATGGTTTTATTTGAAGCCTCTGCTTGACCATTTCCTTGTGGGAAGTAAATGGAGGACCAATGTTGTTTTATCTTGAATTGTTTATAGAGTTTCTTAAGGTCCTTATTGTTGAGCTAACCTCCATTGTTAGTGATAATCTTAGACGGTACTCCATATCGACAGATGCTATGGTTTAGGAAGAAAAGAGAAACTGTCTTGCCTGAGGAAATAGAAAGTCGAACAACTTCTACCCATTTGGTAAAGTAGTTAGTAGCAATGATGATAAATTTGTGTCCACCTGATGATTTTGGATGAATATGTACAACAAGGTCAAAGGCCCAGCACTGAAATGGCCAATGAGAAATAGAAGGAATAAGCTCCTTGCCTAGAGCATGTATCAGGTGACCATGTTTTTGACACTTTTCATAGGATTTTGCAAAAGCTACTACATCCATCAGCATGGTAGGCCAATAGTAGCCCACCCTAAGAAACCTTCAGGCCATGGAAAGACCATTTGAATGTCCCCCAAAGATGCCCTCATGAATTTCAACTAACGATAGATCAGATTCCTCCTTTTCTAAGCATCTAAGAAGTATCCCATCTAAACCCCTCCTATATAGATCACCAGAGATAAGGGTATGGTGAGAGGCATTTCTAGTAAGGTTTCTTTGTTCAAAGAAGTTGAAGGCATTAGGGATAATGCCATCATGAAGGTATGAGTAAATGGCACCATATTGGGATGAGTCATGACCAACAAGGGTACATATGACATGGCTTTCTTGGGAATCATATATAGGATAATGTAGCTCTTCTACTAGGAATTTAAATCCAAAATCATGCTATTCTAACTGGAGGAGTGAAGCAAGATTAGCCATAACATCGACTGCTTTATTTTTTGCTCTAGGGATTTGCTGAAATGTGATGAATGTGAAGTACCATCTCAATGAATCAACCATTTTCTTGAAAGGTACCAATTTTTCATCTTTTGTTTGATATTCTTCATTAACTTGGTTGATTATCAACTGTGAATCCCCATAGATATGTAGCTCTTTGATTCACCATTCTATAGCCATTTTGAGCCCATTTGTCAAAGCTTCATACTCTGCAATGTTGTTTGTACATGGGAACAATAGTTTGTATGACTTAGGAATTGTGTAACCATGAGGAGAAACAAACAACACTCCAGCGCTTGAGCCATTTTTCATAAAAGAGCCATCAAAGAACATCTTCCATGTTTTCTCAGTCATGTACATGATGTGCTCATCTGGAAAGGAAACTTGAATTGGTACACTGTCTTGAATTGGGAAACTAGCCAATCGATCTGCAATGGCTTGTCCTTTTATAGCTTTATGTTCAACGTATTCTATGTCAAATTCTGAAAGAATCATCATCCATTTAGCAAGTCTACCTATGAGGGCAGCCTTATCAAGAAAATACTTGAGAGGATCAATTTTTTCTATGAGGTGTATTGTATGTGCAAGCATGTAATGTCGCAACTCTTGGGAAGCAAACACCACTGCAAGACAAGATTTTTCAACACTAGTGTAGTTAACCTCATATTGAACAAGAGTTCAAATAATGTAATATATGGCTCTTTCTTTCCCATTTTCATCAAGTTGAGCCAGTAATGCCCCCAAGGAAGATTTTGTTGCTGAAACATATAGAATGAGTGGCTTTCATAGGATATGAGGCATTAAAATAGGAGGATTTTCCAAATATTGTTTGATTTGGTCCATGCTTTTCTGACAATCCTCATTCTAGATGCATTTAGCTCCCTTATGTAAGTTCTTATTGAGAGGTTTAGCTCTATCTTTTAGTTATGAAATGAACCTCCTTATAGATTGAAGATGTCCTCAAAGACTCCTCATTTGATTGATGTTTTTAGGAGGTGGCATATCCATAATTGCTTGGACCTTTTCGGGGTCTACCTCTATTCCCTTGGTTAAAATAATGAATCCCAGAAGTTTTCTAGAGGTGACACCAAATGCACACTTTTTTGGATTTAATCTTAGTTGAAACTACTCCATGCAATGTAGAATGACTTCCAAATCACCTAAGTGTGTATTTCTTTTTTAGATTTAGCCAAGGTTTCATCCACATAATCTTCCATATTCTTGTGCATCATGTCATGAAAGATAGTTGCCATAGCTCATTGGTATGTAGCTCTTGGATTTTTCAATCCAAATGGCATAACATTCCAGCAATAGGTTCCCTATGCGCAAGTGAATGTAGTCTTTTCCTAGTCTTTAGGAGCTATCTTGATCTGATTATACCCAGAAAAACCATCCATCAATGAATAGATCTCATAACCCACAGTCATGTCCACTATCATGTCTATATTTGAGAGTGGAAAATCATCCTTTGGGCTTCCTCTATTGAGATCTCTAAAGTCTTTGTAGATGTGAATGAATTTTTCATGTTTTGAAATTGGTACAATA
This sequence comes from Chamaecyparis obtusa, assembly GCA_027943335.1. Classification (NCBI taxonomy): domain Eukaryota; kingdom Viridiplantae; phylum Streptophyta; class Pinopsida; order Cupressales; family Cupressaceae; genus Chamaecyparis; species Chamaecyparis obtusa. The sequence goes on along the minus strand of BSBK01006391.1, from coordinate 244,718 downwards.
TTGGATATCCATTCAGCATAATCAATAGCTCTTATGAATCCTGCATTGAGGAGTTTTTCTAATTCTACTTTGACTAAAAGAGCTATATGAGGATGCATTTTTCTCAACTTTTTTTTAACTGGTTTCACACTTGGAGCTATGGACAAGTGATGCATAATGAGATTAGTGTCCAATCCTAGCATATCTGAGTAATTCCAAACAAAAATTAATCTTCTTCCTCTATAAGAACTTGGTATATGCTTCTCTTTCTAGAGGTGACAAGGACTGAGCCAAGTGCACTATCTACGGAGCTTCATCAGTACCCAAGTTGACTAATTGAGTTGGCTCAACAAGCACTGAAGACCTTTCTTGAAAGTAACTTGGGACATGATTGAGTACCTCATCCTTAGGCACCTTAGAGAGGTTTTCACCCTTAGATACATCATTTATTTTTACTATTTTCAGTTCTGACACCGCCACACAGTGGTTTTCACCATTAGAACTCTTATTCTTTTTTTCTTTTCTTTTTATTTTTTGACTAAGGTACTTGATGTCAGGTTCTATCATGCTTGTAGCTGGCTTGCTAGTGGAAGAGACTATGGGCTCAAGGTCATTTAGGTAACATGCTATCTCATAGTCATTCTGGAAAGTTAAAAGTTGAGGCTCTTGATAGTGTTGAGACCAATAAATTAGGTGAGGGTGAGCAAGGAGTAGGTCAATGATGGGTTCAATGTTGTGGATATGAATGGTATCATCTCTAGTGATTGCAGAGTTAGGGGTCTATCAAGTATCCCTCCACGGTACCCAAATAAGGATTTATCCTACCAAGTGAAGCATCATCCACTAAAGTGACCCATGGATTCAAATCCATAAATCCCACACATGACTCGTTAGCTACCTCGGGATGAGAACTATAAGGATGGACAACATCAATGTCCATGTCAACTATGGAAGAATCAGAGAGAGACTCCCATTCATATTCATGTGAATCCATATCTGAATCCCAACTGAGATGTTTACACCATGCATGTTTATGATGTCTTGATGTGGAGGCTCTAATATCTCCAAGGGTGACACCTTCTCGAGCAATATTCATGTATTGATGTTCTTGGACAGGATCTTCAATAGTGGATTCTTCTTGTTCTAGGTTTGGAATTATTGCAAGTGGATTGTTTGAATCTCCCCAAAGGAGATTGGTGGAAGGGACCCAATCTTCACACCTATCTTGTTGATTTGTCAAATTTGGCATGTATCTCAACTCATCTTCACTATTCGACTCATCATGGATAGGAGCAATTTTCTTGTCATGACTTTCAAACCCTAGGCCAACTATCTTCTTAGACTTGCATCAAAAAAGATCATGATCAAGAGGCTTAGCCCCAGCATCCAATCTATGACTGAGAGGACCATGTCCTAGATAACCCATATTTTGACAAGAGTGTACCCTCTTCCATATGCCTTAGGAGAGGGAGAGAAGTTCTCATTGTGCATGTACTTATCTTCTCTATAAATCCAATCCTTAACAACTACCTCTTCTTTTTCATCCTGGATAGGAACTAAGGACTCTACAAATGTGCCAAACAAGGTCATGGCCGAAGAGGAGGGTCTCATCTCTTGGGAAGGCTTTCCATAGGACTTGGGTGAAACTGAAAGTTTTGTAAAGGAGTCAAGTTGATAACCCCCCAAACCAAGGTCCATTGATTTGAATTTATCTTTGCATTGGGCTAGAGTCGCATTTAAATTCTCTACTTCTCTATTTAGGGGAACATGAATCCCTGCTGAAATGGAATTGATAGACAATGTGCTATCCCTAGGTATATAGATTTCTACTCCATTATAGGGGAACTTAACACATTGGTGGTAGGTGGATGGCACTACTTGCATCTCAGGGATCCATGGCCTACCATGTAAAATGTTTTATGCCAAAGGACCAGCATCAACAATTTGAAACAAAATGTCCCTCTCCACGGGGCCAATCCTGACAGGAAGAACAACCAAACCCTTAGAACTCCTTTCTGCCTAATCATAGGCTTATATTGTGATCTTCTTTCAAGCATATATGACCTCTTTTGAGTAACCCATTTTTTTCAACAAACTTAAAGAACAAATATTGAGCTTAGCACCCCCATCAATCAACACACACCGGACATGGTTTTTGTGAATCATGACTTTGATGTGGATGGAAAGATTATGCGGATGGCTCAAGGCTTTGTCATTGTCTTTTGAAAAAGTGAGGTAATGTGGGCTAGCAATATGATTGACCATACTTTGGAATTGGTTGACATCTATTTTGGTAGGAACATTTGTTGTGCACAAGGCATCCTCAAGGACACGCTTATGTCTTGAGGACAATTCCAACAGTTCAAAGATTGAGATTTGAGCCAGGATTCTCTATAACTGGTCAACAAGATTATAGCTCGTTTCAGGATTAACTACTGATTTGGTGGTGACATTTTTGGATGTCACTTGTTTTGGTTTACTGTACTGGTTGGAACTAGGACCTTGGCTTTGACTTCTTGTGACAACATTAAGAGCTTGGGATGACCTTTGATAGTGAGGACCCCTAACCACCACCATAGGTTCTTCATAAAATATAGGAGGAGATCCCACATCATAACCATAAGGATCCTTGTCCCTCATCATGTTGACACTTTCCTCCACAACCTCAAGCATATTGACCATGTTTTCTACAGTTGTGTAGGTATAGTTGATTTCGGCTTTTCCATTCTTTGGTTTAGAGGTTTCCCCCTTTTAATATTTATGAAAAGGATCCTTGAAGGCCTTGTGATCAGAATTAGTGTTCAAACCATCCACCTTAATCTTTCCACTCTCAATGAGGTTTTGGATAATATGCTTTAGTTTTCAACAATGTTTAATGTCATGTCCAATACCATTGTGGAATTTGAAAAAAGCCTTCTCATCCCACCAATGTGGTTTGACATCAGGAATATGGTGCTTCATCAGATCTTGAGGATGTGCAAGATTGTTAGTAATAAGCATTTTGAAGACATCCTCATTGGAATCACCAAGCTTTGAGAATTGGCACCTCTCTTTCTTAGGCTTTTCTTGGTACCTTGGCTTGTGCTCTTGTGGGTTAGAGGATGTATTTAGCTTCATGGCTTGAACTGCACTAGACAAATGAAGGATGCCTTGATCCTTGGGTTGAGAAGAGTCCACAACTCCATTGTTGACTACTTGTTTGTTCTTGTTCTAGTGTGAGTTCTTTCCTTTGTCCTTATTAGAGTTGTTAGTATTTTGACCATTGTTGTTATTCTTGTTGTTGGTCAAAATTCCTTGCTCTTTCAAGACATCCTCAATTCTACATGTGGTTTCAACCATGGTGTCGAAGGAATCAAAGAGCATCTTTTGAACCCCATACCACATTTCAGGCACCAAGTTGCTAACAATGATATCAATCCTCTCATGCTCAGGAATATTCCTAAAATAACGAGAGAATAGTCATCTCCATATTTACAAGAAGGTGACAAAGGACTCCCCTTGATTTTGTTTCAAATTGCACAAGTCTAACATAGTGATTGATCTTGACAAGTTGTATGCAAAATGTTGAACAAATATATGGACAAGTTCTTTGAAAGTTTTTATAGGAGGGGTTATGTTGGTAACCCACTCCATTGCTTGGCCCTTGAGACTCCTAGGAAACAATCTCATAAGATAGGAGTCATCTTGGTGAAATTCAAAACTTGTGATGTAGAACTGATGCACATGATCATGTGGGTTGCCATTTCTATCATACTTGTCGTATTGGGGAATTTCAAATTTTCTAGGAAAATCCTTCATAATCACACTCTTGTTGAAAGGATTGGGACAAATAGAGTCAAGGTTGAAAGAACTCTTGGGTGCCATCATTTTCTCCATCATACTTTTCATTTTCTTGATTTCCTCTTCTTGTGATGGGCTTTGTTTCTTGATCTTTTTGTCCACGTCAAAGTTGTAAGGGACCTTCGCACCCTTGTTGATCAAGCTCTCTAGGAACTTATCCTTATTTTGCTTCACAAATTTCTCCACATATTACTTGAAAAGTGGCTCTTGTTGCATTCTCATGAAGTCTTGAGAGTTGACATCAAGACTTGAGCTACTTCCTCCATACTATGAACCATTGTGGGTACATTGAGATGGTTGCCTTGAGTTCCTAGGAGGTGTTCTTCTCCTATAATAGGCATGTTTTGAAGCCCTTCTTCCTATAGGGCTAGGAGATCTTGAGGGTGATCTTGAATACCTTCCACTTCATGGAGTTTTAGGAGGAGTGGGTGGAGAAGAGTTGTTTCCACCACCAACACACATGTTGTTTTAAATTGCTCATTAAGTTGTTGGGAAAAAATCCTATCTCTTTCTTCTTGTGTGGCTCTCCTCTCTATGTCCTATAAGGCTTGTTGCTCCACCTCTAGGAGTCTAAACCTCTCTTCTTTAGTGGCTTGTTCATCCAAAAAGGCTTTCTTTTCGCGTTTGATTATTTTGAGCCTTTCACTAGCATACCTTGAGGTTGTTTTGAGTAGAGAGTTGGGCCTTGAATGTTTGAACAAGTTGTTAGTAAATGCTGCATTCACATGAGCATCACAAGATTCGTTGTTTTAGTCTTCATGTTGTGACCGTTTATCTTGGTGAGCTCATCTTGTATACCTTTCAACTCTCTGATGGGAATCTAAATATCTTGTGTTGATAGGGGGTGATTCAGGTTGATTTTCATCACCAAATAGCATGTTATCCCTATGTCTCTAAAAAATGTCATCAAGATTTTGATCCATTGCTTCTCTCTCCTTTCTAGTCATGGTGTAACTCATGTCCATATCTAATTGAGAAGGTACTAAAGAGGTACTCAACTCACTAGGATTTCTCTTAGGTTTAAACCAAACTTTAGACTCACTCCTAGGGGATTGATCAAAGATGGGCTCTTTTCCGTTTCGCATTTGATGAGTTTGGAATAAGGGTAACTGGTCAAAGAAAACTAAAGGTCATTTTCCTTGACTAACTCGATACCTTGTCGTAACCGACATGAAAGAAAAGACCCTTGGTGATAAGATGACCCTATGAAGCGTTGATATCAAACTAGGATAGTAAATGTGTTCAATTGTCCAAAAAGAGATGGTAAGATAGAAAATTGCAATAGGTGTAAACCAACACTGCCACAGAGGTGCCCAATCAAAGGATAAGTATCCTAGCACATATGGATCAGGAGGATGGATTTAACCAAATTATATTTGAAATTGAAATTGATTTTTTTGATGTAAGTGAATTGGACAAGAGACTACTAAGACTCTCTGAGTGTGTTACCAAAGAATCTAAAGGTTTACTTTTTCAACAAGGATGACTTCTAACTTACTGATTCCAAACAAGATCTCTTGTGAAATCAAAGAATAATAATTCAAGGGATCAAAACAGAGGAACCTAAGGTACAAACAGGCTTCCAGTGGCAAGGTAGGAGACCTACTAAAATTTGGATCGACCAAAGTAAGACTAAAAATGGCACAAATCAAACAGACATCATATTTACTTTGTGTGAAAGTTCACAGAGTATGGGGATGATACAATATGTCTAGGTGATATTTCGCACTAAGGTCATCTGATAGTTTCTAGGCAATAGGGTGCAATATTTTCAAGGCAAGCTATGCGAGAGTTGTTTAGAAATGAAGTATCGCACGATAAAACTTAGACCAGTGTGTGATGATTGTTTAGTATTGTACGATTCTTGACTAGTGAATGTGAAAATCTCAGTTTTAAAGGCAATTTGGTCAATGTTTCAGTTTGGCAAGTTTGATTTCATAGTTCAGAATATAGTAATAGTAGACAATAGATAGGTTTGCAAATAGTAGGTGATCAAATGTATCGTAAAACACTCGCACAAGGGCGAAAACAACCTTGCCAAGACAAGCAATTGTGATATCAAAGAAAAAATCCTATGAATGCTACTATGATGTTTGATGTTTGAGAATGTTTGCACAGGTAGATCACAATGAGAAAAAATGAAGCACTTACTAGCCTAGATGGACAAAGGCTCAATACTTAACAACTTGGCCCACACTTGATGTCCCATTGCCTCACACAAAGTGGTTGCCCATAATAGATATTGGCTTTGTCATGGAAGTGCCAATGACACAACCAAAGGAGCACAGATGGTGAGAAATCTATGGGTGATCTGGGTTAGTTCACTAGGATCAATCCTTGCACCAAGATGCTAAGAGAAAAAATTGGGTAGCTTCTATCTATGGTTCTTATTAAGGGCTTCCATTCATAATACCCCTCTTGCTCCCCAAAGGGACTCCTTACCTTGTGGCAAGTAATGAACCTTGCGGCTACAAGAGTACCTTAAGCATTCTTGTCTAGTATTTTTCTCATGGTCACAATCCCACAAGTACTCACACCAAATGAAGACAAGTACTACATCTACCAAGGTTTTGTGTCCTTGATAGACTTGATTTTATAGTGGGTTGAAATTGCTCGGTATTAGCTTGTCCGCACTTGGGTCATTCCTCTTGATTGCTCAAGAGAAAGCGCACTAAAGGATTCTAAAACTAAACAAAGAGTGGATTAATCTTTCAGGTGCAAGATTTCTAGTTGATGTCAAGGGCGAAGAGCATACTCTCCTATCTCAAAAATCTCTCACAAACACACCAAGAAAACTTCAATTAGCGTCTTGCTTTTAAAATCTAAAAGTGGGTCAAGATTTCTAGTTCACCACAAGGGTGAAGAGCATACTCTCCTACCACAAAAATATTCCTACAACAAGAAATTAAGTGCCTAAGAAAAGAAATAACTAGTACATGCCACACTTAAAATGAAAACAATGAACAAGCACTTGATTGTTTTTATGCTTTGGGCAGCCCTGCAAGAAAGGATTAGAAGCCCTTGTGCATTTGGAGCTTTGACATGCATTCTTTTGAGAAAATATTTTAAGAAATTAAGGCACCTACAAGCACAACTTGTTAGCCCCACAATGGTTAGCACATCAAAAATCAAATAATTTGCAAGTAAAAACTCTATCTAGGTACAACAATTCAAACCAAAAAGCTAAAAATCAAAATCTTGCAAGCCAAAAGAACCAAAATAGTCACCTACAGGTCTGGGTGACAGTCTGTTGTCAGAAAAAGAGATTGCACGATACTTCACAGTATAGCAGTGTGATGCTTTCTCTCTGTGTGACATATCATACTGTGTCTAGACGATGGAGTCATGTATGTCTCTACGACATAATCTTGCAAGGGCATATGATACTTTTACTAGAAAAGTATCACACAGGTATACAACAAACTGTTGTATGATACTAGAAAACTGTCTTACAATATTCTATCAGAAAGTATGAAAAAATAGCCGAAATAGCAAGCAAAATATGATGAAAAATTAGTGGAAATGCATGAAAAGAAAGGACAAAATAGAGTGTTCTGCCCCACAGTGGGTGCCAAAAATGTACACACTGAGATGTGCACTTCTCTAAGTCATTACTTCCAAGAGTATCCATGAATGGGAAACCTTGAGATAGTGACCTAGAGCTCCCTAAGGATGGATTCACAAGGATATTAAGAGTGCTCTCAGCTAGAGCTATTAAGCCTATAACCTTGGTAGTAAACAACACAATGGGAGATTCAAAGAGACAAGGGCAAGAATGCCAATATCCTCAAGAATCAAGATGAAAATGCAATTTAATGCTATGCTAGAATGAAGATGCAAGAATGAAACTAAGCTATTGAAATGAATGTATTACAAGCCTTACTAATTAAGTTATGTGAGCTAAGCTAAAACTTGAAAGGAAATCTAAGCTAAGAAAGCATAAACATGAAGCTATGATGCAAGAATGAAAGCTAGAATGCAAGAAAATCTCCAAAGCTCCAAATCACCAAGAAATCCTACAGCATAAGATTAGTATTCAAGATTTGGGATCCTAGAATGAGAAGAGAGCTCTTATTTTATAAGAAATGAGAATCAATAGACGATGGAGATTAAGAGAAAAAATATTTGATCAGGGGTGGAGCTTGAAAGAGGAGCAATCCATGAGCACAAGTCTCCTCCAATGAGAAAGAAGTGTTTACTTTTGAGCCTCATGTGAGAAAAAAGCCCTTTTCTTCTTTTGATAAAATAGGAATAATGCTTTATTTGTGCAACTTAGGATAAGAGGTAAGTGGAGGCTTTTTATTTAATAAAAAGGGAGGGAATTCCTTTTAAATAAATAAAGACTTAGGATAAAATGTTTAGCCCATAGAATAAAATCAAATAAATGATCGAATTAAGATTTGATCAAGGAAATTGATTTAATTTTGAAAATATTGATTTAAAATATTGATTTGGGAAATTGATAAATTGGTTCCATCATTTGATAAATTGAAGAATGGGGCCCAAAGTCTAGGTGACCATTTTAGGGTGCATATAGGTACAATTTTCACACACACACACACATTTATTCTTCCTTCAAGATGGATTCAAAGCATACAATCATGGAGGTTTTGATTTACATTTATGGTTTTTAGTGTTGAGTCCAAGCTTCCATATTAACATAGTTGTTTATATTTCAAATACAATTGCATATCTATTGAATATCATAGCTTCATTATTAGATCTTCTTCTACTACTTGCTAGCATTTTCCATTTCAATTCTATTTCAAGGTTAATTCCAAAATCAGGGTTTGACCAAGGAAAAACCCTTATCCAAATAAAAAAATCTTTTTTCTTGTAGGTACAGGTGTGGAACAATGAATTACATAGCAGATTCAGATACCCTTTTCGACAAACTTATGAGATCCGTGAACAGAATTTCCGTCGAAGTAGTGCAGGTCAAGCTTGACATAAAGGGGTCAAGGTTGACCTTCATTTGGGTCAAAGTTGACCTAGCTCAGAAAAGAAAAATATTTCTCATTTTTCTCTATCTCCATGTTTCTGTTCCAGATCAGATTGCTGAATTTCTGGAGACTCAGTACAGACACCAGAAAACAACACTTTTCAGATCTTCTACATTACAAGGTATGTATTTCATTTCATTATTCTTTGCAAGTATTTCCAAATTTATATTCCTTATCATTATAATTTCATGTATGTGGTAAATATTAGTTTTTATATGCATTTTTCTAAACCCCATCCATATTTTCCACATTAAAGCTCCTGGATCAGACACCTGGGGTTGTTTTGAGATGATTCTCTAAATCATGCAGTATGTACAACCTGAGATGAATCCAACATAGATTGTTAAATCCATGAACAATCTTCAATTGGTATGTTCTTCCATTTTACCAGATATTCCATGTACTCTTTTCCTCTTGTGCTTCTCCCAATTTTTTATTACAAAATCTGCTCAACTTCTTATGTCTACTTGTTAGGATAATCATTCAGTACTATCATATATTCATTAGGTTCATGGTACTCATACAGGTTTGAAATGTTGAATATAGGCGATATATCCATGTCATCATGTAACTCAATCTCATAAGCATTTCCACTATCAAATTTTCTTAATATCTTGCAAGGGCCAAATTTCTTCATTTTCAACTTTCCATAGGTTCCAATAGAAAATCTCCCTTCCTTCAAGTGTACCATTACTTCATCCCTAACTAAAAAAGTTTTGTATCTCCTTGATCTATTTTATGTGTCTTTGTATTTCTGATTACTATTCTCTAACTTATGTTTTACTTCCTCATGCAATATCTTCATGAACTCAAAAAACTATTCTCCTTTAGCACTTCTCTTCTCTTCACCAGTAAAGTCTTTCAAATATTATATATCTCTCAGTTGTATGCCATTAACAATCTGAAAAGGTATTTTTCCAGTACTCCTATTCACTAAATTATTATATGCAAACTCATCTTGTGCCAACATAGATTCCTAATTACTTGGTTTATCTCCAACTAAACATCTCAGAAAATTACCTAAACTTCTATTTACAACCTCTTTTTGTCCAGTAGTCTATGGGTGAAATGTAGAACTATACCTCAATTTGGTACCCAACTTTTTCCAAAGAGTCTTCCAAAAGTATCCAACAAATTTACTATCTTGGTTAGAGATGATACTCCTCTGTAATCCATGCAATCTGACAATTTCCTTAAAGAAAATATCTTCTATATGCACTGCATCTAATGTTTTTCTATAGGGTATAAATGTGCCATCTTAGAAAATCTATCCACAACAAAAAATATAGAATCATTACCTCTTATTGTCTTTGGTAGGCCAAGAACAAAATCCATACTAATATCAATTCAAGGATTCTCAGGAATAGAAATTAGTGTATACAATCCAATATTGTGACTTACTCCCTTTACAACTTGACAAATTTCACAACTTCTCACAAATTATGAACATCCTTATACAATTGTGGCCAAAAGTATTTCTCCTTAAGAAACTTTAATGTTTTGTCAATACCATAATGTCCAGCCAAACCACTACTATGTTTCTCCTTTATCAAATTAGTTCTCATTGATCATCTCAATATACACAACTGAATACCTTTAAAAAAAATACCTTCTTGAATTAAATAGTCTTCCCATTTAGTACTCAGTTGATCTTGAATAGGTGCTTTGCACTTTTTCCACGGTTCAGAAAAATTAGGGTCAGTTTCATACAAATCTTTCATGTCATCAAAACAAAAGACTTTGATTCTCATTTCAATCATCAAAGATCTTCTTCTACTTAATGCATCAGCAACTCAGTTAGTGACTCAACTCTTATGTTTTATCACAAATGTATAACTTTGCAAATATTCAATCCATTTCATATGTCTTTGATTCAACTTATTCTGACTACCCAAATACTATAAATCCTTATGATCAGTATACAACACAATTTCACTTGGTATCATAGAACTCTTGATCATATACAGAATATTTCCTTTTTGCATCATTCAACTTCTCACTAAAGAAAGAAACATGTTTACCTTCTTGACTTAAAACAACTCCTATTGCATTACCACTTGCATCACATTCAACTTGAAATACTTTATTGAAATTAGGTGAATCTAACACAGGCAATTCAACAACCTTCTGCTTCAAAGTCTCAAAGCTTTTATCAGCTCCATGTGTCAACTTGAATTCTCTTTTATCTCCTCTCATAGTTTCATTCATAGCATTACAAATTGAACTAAAATTTATGATGAACTTTTGGTAAAAACTTTCTAAACCATGAAATGATCTTACCTCACTAGCATTTTCAGGTGCAGGCTAATTCAAAATAGCTTCAACCTTTTCAGGATCCATTTTCAAACCATCAGCTGAAATCAAAAATAATAAATACACAATCTCTTCTTTCATGAAGGAATATTTTTTCAGATTAATCAAAAACTTTTCTTCTTTCAATCTCTGCAATATCCATGTAATGTGCAACAAATATTCTTCTCTGGTCTTACTGAATATTAGAATGTCATCTAGATATACAATCACAAATTTACCCAAGAATTTCTTCAAAACCTCATTCATCAATCTCATAAAAGTACTTGGTGCATTAGTTAAACCAAAAGGCATAACCAACCACTCATACAAACCTACTCTTGTCTTAAAAGCAGACTTCCATTAATCACCTTCTCTAATTCTAATTTGATGATATCCAGTTTTCAAATCAATTTTGGTAAAATACTTTTCTCTAGTTAAACTATCCATTATGTCATCCATTCTCGGTATAAGAAACCTATATTTCACTATTATTTTGTTGATTGCTCTAGAATCAATACACATCCTCCATTCTCCATTCTTCTTAGGTGCCAATACAACTAGTACTACACAAGGACTCAAACTTTCTCTTATCAAACCCTTTTTCAACAGTTCTTGGATTTGTTGATTAAGTTCCTAATTCTCGGTAGGTGTTAACCAATGTGGTTCTTTATTTGGTAAAATAGCTCCCAGAATTAGATCCATACAATGATCAATGCTTCTCTTTGGTGGTAAACCATCATGTACATCATTAGAAATGATCTCTCTATACTTAGTTTGTTAGGAATTACAACAAAACACAAATCATTCTTCTTCAAATCCTTAACAAAGTTTCTTCCTTCCATCAAATGAACTTTCACAAATGTACAAATATTACTAACAGATTCTTCAATCAAAGGTAACAAGATTTGTCTTCTCCCACCAGCCCAAATAGTATATATATGCAATCTCTCATCATATATAGCATGCCTATCATATTGCCAAGGTCTACCAGATAAAATATGACAACAATCCATAGGCATGATATCACGTAACACCTTATCATCGTACTTGCCAATTTTTAAATTCACATAACATTGTTCACTTACCAATAGTGTATGCTCATCTTTGATCCATGAAATTTAATCGGCTCTTGAGTGTTTACAACAAACTATCACTAATATCCTCACAATTTCTTCCTCGACATTGGGCTATCTCAACAACTTCCAACCTAGCAGCAATTTGTCTTAACATGTCTGCCAATCCTGGATCTGCATCTCACCTCCCACAAACCATCTAGACACCCTTTGTAATTATAGGTTAGATCACAATCTTCTACCCTTCAGCAAATGTCAAATAGGGTTTAGAAGAAGGATCCCTCGACCTAAACTCATAAATTTAGATCCAGATCTCAACCTCACTCTGATACCACATAACACAAGGAAGGGAATGATGAGTGGCCAAAGACAGACCCTAATCACCAACCTCCTTTTAGAAACAACACATGAAATCCAAATTACACAATAGGGAGAGAGAGAATGTGCAGAAGATCATATATTATTCATCAAATAGCCTCATGCATGCTAGGCTATAAGGCCTTCCTAGTTACGGAAAACTACATTCAGATTCAATTACACAGTCCTCCAACATGCAAGGATTAAACTTTTAGATCCTAACCTCTATCTTCTAAAACTTCCCTTAAAACTAAAACCAACTACTTTACTTATAAAAGAGGCTATCAAAACAAGTTTAACTTCAGATCCATCATTGGAGAAACAAATGACCAGATCTAGGTCCACATAATTCCCAATGATCAATGCAAACATTAACTTCACGACCAAAATTCAATGCACAAGTTGGCCTCAAAATAAATCCAAAATAAACCACTCAATGAGCCAGATTACCAAGTGACTAGAAATTAATTTGGTGAATGAACCAAGCTAACTCGGTAAATGAAGGAACTGAGTAGCAACTGAGTCCCATTGGAAAAAATAGGAAAACATCTCTAAGACCCCAAAGATGCTACTGAGCACAACTAACGAATCTAACTTATTTTTGGTGATACAAGATTGCCAAGAATCTGAGATGCTCTTGCATCACATAACCTCATCTATAATGATCTATGTGAGCTAACTCAAACTCATTATGCTACTCTGCTAATCTTCAATATAATCAGTATGTTGACATCAATGACAAACATAATCATGAATGCAACATGATACTACTCTAGAAGTGCTAGAATACCCCCCATAGGACATATTTAGCATTCATGCTAACACATAAAGACTTCACTGTACATACACATGACTCTGACATACAATGAGTATATATTACATTACAAAATAGTATGTCATACTTTTAGACATTACCATCTATCTTCCCCTTTTTGTCTTTATCTATCTCCCCCTTTGGTCTAGTTTATTTCCCCCTTGTTTTTGTCACTTTGTGTTTCTGTAGTGTTGGGGTTATATAATATTTATCCAAAAATTCTTTTTGGAGTTGTAGAATCATTCCCAATGCATTGTCCCAACTAGATCTAACAGATTCCAAAACCTATATTTTGATTTCTACTTGAGCATCTAGATCAACCAAACTTTCTATAATAATGAGATGAGGATCTCTCCGTACTAACTCTTTTGCTGATGCCAACTCTCTTTGCATGACCTCAAAATGAGGTATCAACATGGTTTGTATAGAGATTAGTTCAACTCTTATCTTTCCATCATTAGCCATGAGCTCGAATAATCTCCATTGTGCATGACTCAACCTAGTGAAATGAATAGAGTTGGAACTTGCATCCATACTTAGTGAGTGCCCTGTTGACTTCAAATCTATTTGCAACTTCTCAATAAGCTATTGATTATCCTTTGTGAATGTCTCTACATTACATAGCTATTTGTACCAAGAATGAACATTTTGTACAACTTCTTCTAAGTTATAAGGTTAGAAAGTTCAACCTATTTAACTACAATCTCTGTTGAAACCCTTTCAAGTACCTTGGTCTTAAAATTTCTTTTAGATCATTGCATTAGTTTCTCATTTTCTTCACTCTCATAAATGTTCACATTTTTAACAATATGTACCAATTTCTATAGTATATCTAAAGTTTCATTTATATCTTCTAGCTCAAAAGCATCTATAAAGGTATCCTTGATTTCATGTTGTACCTACTTTTGTTGGTGTTCCGTTCTGAGTTCCTCTTTCTTTCTCTTCTTCTTAAATAGATCTTGCACAATTTGCATATGATCATAGGTTAATTTATCAGTGTCCCATTTTGGAATCACTATAACTTCATCTAGTGTTACTTGAGTACTGGGAGACTTGTCCTTTTTCTTATGTGACTTCTTCTTCTTAGGGTTTGGTGTGCTACTAATTGATAGATATAGTAAGGCTTAAATAACCTCTTGCTCCTTAGGATCCTTACTCTCCTTGGTTACTTTAAGCTCAGACTCCTTTTCTTCCTCAACATGAGGTCTTGAAACTTCTGTTGCAGACTTATCTTCTTGTTCTTTTATGCTCTCCTCTCCTTCACCTGTATTAATTTCAATGTTTGTCTCGATAGGTGTATGGAGTTCTATTATTTCCAGCTTACCCTATTCCTTGGCACTTGTACCTTTTTTATCTTTCTCTTCAACTATGACTATGTTGGAGCTTGTAGGTACTAGGTCCACAGTTGGTGCACCCTAAATCTTTTGATAATCATGAATTTGGATAAGTACTAGATTCGTGCTTGGTAGAAATGTATCTGAATCTTCCTTGGTAAGAATTTGACTTTTTATTTCTTCCTCGGTCAAGGAATTGATATTCATTTGTGTATCTTTAGGTACATCCTCAATAGTGATCACATCTTGTTGTTCACTCTCCTCTACCTTTTTCCCTATTTCTTCCTCAAGATTATGTGGCTCATCTATATCCTTAGTGTTATTGAGTTCAACTTGTCTAGAAGTCCCTTCCATCTTTATGTGCACTCTTACTAACTATCAATCCAAAGATTGTCTTCCATATCAATGTTATTTGTTTGACAACTTCTTCCACATTCTTCTTTAATATGGAATATGCCCTCAATTTAGGTATAAACTTGTTTCTATATTGCTCCATGAATTTTGTTCTTTTCTTTGTTGTTAACTCAGGCATTATTTGTGCTAAGGTGCCTTCTCTTATCTAGCTTTCTATCATAATGGAATATTGTCATCTCTCATCAATTTTTCTAAATAATTCATCAAGGATAAGATTCCCCATTTCCAAAGGTGTCATCTTAAATGTACCCAACATTTCTATCATTGCTTCTTCTATCTTTTCCTTATCAACTTTACTCAACTTTTCAAATCTAATAAATTTAAAACCTACCAAACCTGTGGTACTATAGATATTTTGGAAAATATCATCCACATTGGTTGGATTCTTATGTGTAGCCATTGTGATTTTACTGATGTCATCCATGTCTGTCATTTCCTAATCATCATCAGCCTTTTTTAGTACCAATTTCCTTCTTGGTTTCTTCTTAGTATTTCTCAGCACAACTTTTTTTTGAACTTGTTTCCTTTTTCATGAGCTCCCCCCTTTAGTATTCTTTACTAGTGTTTTCTTATGTGGTTTGACAGCTATTGTAGTTGAAGCTGCCTATGTTCTCGGTCTTGTTGGTATAGGAGGAGTAGGCTTCTATTACAGGTTTTTCTTCTTGCTAGTCTCAGAAACCATTAGATCTCCGCCCTTCTTTTGTGCATTTACTTCCTCATCCTCACTTTCTTTAGACTCATTTGATACATCCTCACCTTGGCCTTGTGTGATTGTGAGAGGTGCATTCTCCTCTTCTCCTTAACCTAGCATTTTCTCAATATTTTTCACTAACTTCTTTCTCTTCCTTTCTAAGGTTGCAAAATTTAAGCCTATTGTTATCTTAGACTTAGCTTCCTCATAGTTCCCAAAATTCTTGGCTTTACTATCAATTTATTATGCAAGTTAAGAAGTTATAGCTACATATGTTTCATCTATATTTACCTCATAGGGAAATGGTCTCAACCATGCTACCCTTGGTACAATAGCTTGTACAAATGTGTGATCGGTATCCACAAAAAAACATACATCATCATAGAATTTATCAACTAATGATACTAGAATTCTACTTCTCTTTCTCATTTTATTCTTAAACTCAATAACATAGTTCTCCATCGCACTATCAAATTTATCTCCTAGTTGTTGAGAAAACTCACTAATTTGTTGTGTCACAGGTCGGTTCTAACTCTGGACTACATCTCCTATTGTAGGAAAATTATTTTGTACATATAAAAATATACAAACTATCAGGGATCTGAACTTACACATTGAGTTCTTTTCTTTCCTGATTGATGATAGGTTCTCACCTAATTGTGTCAGCTATAGCTCAAAAAGATCATATGTATGATCCTTCTTCACTATCTTCCATGCCTGGTCCACTACAATGCAGGGAATACTATCCATCTTGCTTGACTGATAGAACTTGTGTGTAATTACCCTTACTTCAAAATCAATCTTAGGATCCATGATCATAGAAATAGTCATTCCTTGTTTATTCCATACTGCCATGGTGTTCTCTTGAATGACTTCCTTTATTTGACATCTCGTAGTCTTCTTCCTGGTAAGAGTAGGGTATTTGGTGAATCAGTGTATGATTTCCTTAGTGATCTTCACCGGCCCATTCTCCAACCATAGTTGCATGTTGTGAACTCGACTCAAAAAAATCTTGATCTATTCCATTTTTAAAATTGCAAGGGAAGTCTAGTGGATGAACTAACCCTTTGTTGACAATGTGTTGATTCTCTTCCTTCAACACTCCATTCTCACACAATTTATTGTAAGACTCTCTCAACTCATAGCCACCAATTTCACTGATCTTACACATGTAGCATGCTCACACATCATAGATCATCAAAAATTTAGGCAAGATCGAAGGCAGGGCTCTGAAAAGATCTCCCTTCACCACACTCTTAGGTACAACTTAGAAATTTAGTGGTTTGCATGCATCACTTCTAACTAACTAAACATTTTTTACCTCATTTCCTTGCTTCCTTACTCTAGCAAATGATTTTAATGCTATTTTTCCAAATTAGGGTTTATAAAATGAATTCTGTGTAGCTTGGTAATACCTCGTCTTATGAACACTTCTCAATGTTTTTTGATAGCATGATGTCGGATCTTCACAAACTGAATTTGCACAAATCACTCTTACAATCACCTTTGAATCTCTTTGTGGGTAAAAGTACAAACCTATGTCACACTTTTATAAAGGAAAAGGATGACAACATGCAAATTTTTCAACTTTAACAACATAAAAGTGGCATTTGTGTTTAGAATTTGAAGGTAATGTAAACTAATGAAATGTGTAAAATTTGATGAAGTCTATGCTTATAGTTTTTTTAAAAAAAATTGAACAAAAATTGACATAGTTTTTTAATTTTTTAAGTCTATTGTTTTATTGCTAAAATATGCTAAAAATCTAGCGTCTAGTTCACACCAAAAAAATATATGCAAATAATATTTTTTTCCTCTAATTTCAGAATATGTTTTAGATGACATGTATAGCTAGTGCATAAAAAAAGAAAGATTGGATTTTTGTATATATTTTGTCTGTTATAACTATCCAAAGTCGATGTTACCCAAAATCAACAGTTTTTTGTTCACACCAAATTTTCCCTATCAAATCTACACCATTAAAAAAAAATTATATATTCTTGAAGAGGACTCTCTCCTCTAGTGTTAAATGTAAATTTTAAATTTTTCTAATATGATTTGTTATTTTTATCTTTTTCAAACGAGTGTGTTCTTAAATGTTAAATACCTACTTGAAGTATTTTCAATTTATAATATTGTATCATCTTAAAATGGAAGCACTTCCATGTTAAGAGTGTTTATCCCTCTGAGTAAGTGGTTTGGGATCATGTCAAGAACCTTGATTTGGTCTTTGCATGGATCTGGTTGTTTCCCCCCTATTCTTCTTCTATCTCCCTGTTTCTAGCCTCTTTCTGACAACTTTCTCTGAGAAATTGAAGACTTTGACTTTTTGGGTCAAGGATGACCTGATGGGTCAAGCTTGACCTTGATCCTGACCTAGGTCATAGTTGACCTTGACTCTAACCTAGGACTGAGTGAACCTCGACCTGGACCCCAAGTCCAAATTTCAAGTTCTGGGAGTTTCTGGATGTCAGGCTTCAGAAAGTTTTATTTTTCCACTTCCAAGTCGGTTGTTTCGGGTTTCGAAACTATAATCTCTTAAATTGCATTTAATATAGGTCTATTTCTAGGGGTTAAGATTAATTAGGATTTAATTCTCCAATTTTGGCCTTCTCTAGAAGTTTGTCCCCTAGATCACTATAAAAGGAAGTCTTCCTCTCTCATTTTCTACATCCACAATCAAGCAATTACATCCATTTTCATGATCAAGCCATCAAGTTTTTGAGATCAAGTGCTCAAGATTTCCTCAAGAAAGCATCCAAGCATTCAAGCTCTCCATTAAAGATCAAGGATTCAAGCATTCAAGCCTTTCAAGGGATTTTGTTCAAGCATTCAAGATTCATCACTCAAATCCTAGATCTATCCATCATGGTGGTGTGACCTTCCTTCAAGATTCTTTGTTCATCTTCAAGATCTATTATTTCTCCCTTCAAGGTCGATTCCAAGCATACAATCATGGAGGTTTTGATCTAAATTTGTTAATGTTATGTTCAAGCTTTCATACCAATATACTTGTTTACATTTGAAATACAATTGCATATCTATTGAATATCATAGCTTCATTGTTAGATCTACTTCTACTACTTGCTAGAATTCTCTATTTTAATTTCATTATTAAGGTTGATTCCAAACCAAGGTTTGACTAAGGCAAGCCCCTCATCCAAATAAAAAAACCATTTTTCTTGTAAGTATAGGTATAGGTACAAGACAACAAATTGCAGTTCAGATCTGGATACCCTTTTCAATGAACTTCCAGGATCCATAACCAGAATTTCTATCGGAGTTGTTTCAGGTCAGGGATGACCTTCAATGAGGGGTAAGATTGTGCCCCACTATCTAGGTCAAAGTCGACCTAACCTTAGAAGGACAAAATTTTTCTAGGTTTTCTCTATCTTGACATTTCCAGTATGGAGTAGGTTGTAGAATCTCTCAAAACTGAACATAGACATTAGAAAATAGTGATTTCTGCATTAGCCTCTTTTCAAGATAAGTATTGTTGTTTTATTTAATTTGTATGTCCATAACAATTTCCATCACATATATTTCACACCCTATCTATTCACATTCATCCCCTATCCATGTTCAACCCTATTCATAATGGTGAACCCATTTCACCATTATTCAAATATATTATATGAAATCAAAATATGATAAAAATTACATGACCATAATCTTGACTTCGAGCTCTACAAAAGGGTTTTTTTAGATTTTATAGAAAGTTAAATTTTGACAGAGAATTCAAATCCAAAAGTGAGAACTTCTAAGACTCACCCTTTTTTGCTTATTTGGCCACCACATGGGATGCCACTTAGATAGGTTCGGCCACAAGTGATTTGGCCAAAATTGTGGGCGACCAAACACGGTCCCGTGAATGAGCCACCCAACCCATTTTTTGGGTTTAAATAGTTTTTCATGAAATTGTTTTGGCTAGAACTGTTCCAGCCAAAATGGTTCCAACCATAACTCCCCTGCCACATCGATGCCACATGGCACCTTATGTGTGCCATTAAAAATGTCCTCTAGTGTGACACAACTATGTACTTTTACTCTTGTAAATTCTCAAAGCACTTGGTGAAATGAAAATGCATGGTAAATTTCATTATATAGATTCAAACGGTCAAACTAGGTCTTCAATAAATGCTCTATATACTAGTAGGTATAATACAATTTTCTCAACCTTCGTATGATAGCTCAGTTATCTCATTTCCTCAATTTATCACTCAGTCACTACTGACATTTCCACTTCAGCTTGGTCAATATATAATCTCATATATTATATGAGCTCGACACATACCGAGTGACTCGGTCAGTATAGACATAAATAATGATGCTCAACACCAATTATGCATAATAAATAGTTTTGTCAAATCTATCCTAATGCAACTTTACTTATGCAAATATGGACTTTAACACATCTAATGTTAGGAACTAGTGTAAAATATAGCATTTGAAAATACAATTCCTTACATACCTTTTTTTCTTAATTATAAGTAGTGTGATCACCTAATCCATTGGATTGGATGATCTTAGGTTCATTGGATCCACTACTACTTAATTCCTCTTTCTTTCTCCATGTTTGATTCATCTGGTTCTTTATTTGATCAATAGTCTCTTTACCTTTTATTTGTTCATTACTCGGTGCTGGTACTCTGGTCCTGCAATCATTTCTTAAATCACCAATCTTGTGACAACTATAACAAACCAATCTTCCATTCATCCAACTCTTGGATTTACCTCTAAAGTGTGTCCTTATACAATTTTATATAATATGACCATATTCTCCACAATAGTGATAACTATACCATGTATTGTAATCCCAATTGAATATGGTATCTTTCCTAGGTGCATTAGATGTTAGGAATAATATTCCACCAATACAACTGAGGGGGGATGGGGGGTGAATCAGTTGTATGACAGATTATTAAACTTTTAAACTTTGAATAGCATGAACACCAAATAAAATGATAACACAATGAATGCCAACACAATAACACAATATTTTGTTGTCGAGGAAACCCTGTTAAAGGTAAAACGCCGGTGGGAATTAACAACCACTAATGATGTACTAAGAGTATAGTATCATTGTTAGAATATTAGCCCTGTTAGGAGCTTATTGAAACATTACAATACATAGTCCCTGTTAAAGGAAAGATCCTGTTAGGAGTTAGAAAAAGAGTAGGCTCACTGCCCAGGCTCACTACCCAAAGAAGGTTATGTCCACCCCGAGAACTCACTGTTCGCAACACAAGTGTATATAAGGAAAATACACAATCCTTGTGAACTGTGTAATATATTTTACTAACAACTCCTACACTTTTTGATTTTATATAATTAAATGTCAATACAAATTATTCCAATAATAAATCTAACCGTTTTAGAAATTGAATGATTTTTTATTGTTGAACTTCTCAAAAAATTTAACTTTATACAAAAATTAAAATTAAAAGAATTTTCATTATAAATACCATACATTTTCCAAAAATAATTTTTTTATTCTAAATCCTATATTTTTCAAATTTATCTGATTAAATGTCAATATTGATTATTTTCAACAATAAATTTAATATTTTTATAAAAGTTAATTATTTTTAACACACCAACTATTTAAAAGATTTTACAACAATAAATTTAACTCTATCATAGATAAAATTTTATATTTTACTTAATTTACATTATTTACTTTGCACGGAATTCATTGCATGCGTACATGCAATTATAAGTCTTTTTTTTAAGATTTTCCCCCAAAAAATATTTTTTTAAATGCATACTGAAGTTTAAAGGAAATCTACTATAGTTCGAGCGATGGTGCAGCAGCGGGCAACAGAACGAGTAAACAAAGTGTTTGGTTGTGAATGAATAAAATGCACTATTTTGTCGGACTGGTGATATTTCTATTTTTATTTTTATTTTTAAAAACCCATCCCCCTCATATAAATATAGAGGTGAGCTGGTAATTGTAGCGTGACTAGCAATTAACTAGTCTTTCTTCTTCTTGGATTTTCGTTCGATTTTCTAGTGCATAAATTCCCTTGTTTTGAAATACGAAAACATCCATGGAAATGGAAGTCAAAGTGCAGTTGAAGAGCTCAGACGATGAGATATTTGAGGTTGATGAGGCGGTGGCATCTGAGTCTTTAACAATGAGAAATTTGATTGAGGACGGAGAATGTCCTAGTAACATCCAACTATTGAAATTAAAAGTTTCAGAACTATGTTTTCCATTGTGTGAAGAAAGACATTATTTCACGGAACAGTTGTATATTATTTTTCTTATTGAAAAAAATAACAATCTCTTTTTTTTTCAAATAAATGTTTCTGCACAACTAAAATTTTAATCATCTCATTCTCAAACTCCTCTCAACACTAAAATGGCAATATTTTGTTGAAAACAAGGCCAAAAAGAAAAAAGATGAGCCCCTGAAATAGCACAACACTATCAGTCTAATATCAACAAAGCTGAAGATTTAGAAATTCACCAGTAACATCACAAAACTGTTCATTAAATGCCACACACGGTCACCAAATATTTACTAATATTATCAACCATCACAAGTACTATTTTTTGTGCACATCAACATGGGGTATTCGAAGTAGTTCATTATTTTAAACATATATTTTTCCCACAAAGAAAATCCATTCAATGACAAGAAATATGAGTAGAGCATCATTACCCCCTTTCAATACCTTTCATATGCATTGTGTCTATTTCAACATTTTGTATGTATGTCTGGACACTCGTTTTGTGCAGCTCGGACACTCGGGCAATGACCCCTTAAATATTCTTATGCCTGTTTCAATAAGGCTCAGCAAAATGTTGATGTAATGATTATTTTTTCTCATTGTTTGAAACTCGTTTGCTCATTGTTTGAAATGAGCTTCAGAGCTTATGCCCTTTTCTGACGTGGTATAAGTTATTTTTCACCCGTCACACCCAGTTACTGAATAAATTTATTTTCTCCTTTCAATAACCTCTCACAAAAACCTTATATTTGCATAAGAAGTAAAGAGGAGGGCCCGCCAATATTGTACTACATGGAAAGTCATTTTGAATATATATAAAATTAAAATGATTTGCACTTCAACTCATTTAATAATGTTATAAAATATTATTTTAAAAAATAATTTAAATAAAATTTTATCTAAATATATATTTTTATGTCTATGAATCTAAATGCATCTCCCATATAAACATGTGTAAATCATAAACATGATTTATTGAATTCTAAAACTTCTTTATGTCTCTATTCCTCAAATATGCATGCTATTTTTTAAATCAAAAAATTGATTTAAATAATAAAACATTAGATTAATTTTGAGAATGAGATTGTAATCCTATGGAGCGAGTCCAGTCCCCTTGTTGGCCCAACTATATTTTTTTTTTGTTCCAATTCATGGGCCTAGCGACAACTTGAAACAACCTCAATACACATTATGAATAAAAAACTAATGCATGAAACCATGAAGATTCATTATTTTACCTTTCTGCCTACTACCCGAATAAAGCTCTGGGCCGTAGAAATTGCCCTAAACAACTAATCAAACAACACGAGATCATGAAAACTAGAAGGTATATAGAATTATCTGTTGAGAATCACTCTATATGATATTTTTGCTTGACACTTCATGGAGTGAAGTATTTTAATCACCAAATTCCCTTACTTTGTTGTTTTTGCAACGGGACACACTAGAACAATCCTAAAATCCTATCAACATGCCTCTTGGAAAAATTACAAACAATGGTTTGACAAGTTTCCATTGTGAGGATATTCCTCCTCATCATCCATATCATAGAGGACCTCCTACTATAACAACTGATTTGGTTCCTCTTCTTCTTGCAGCAGGACTTCTGATTCTAGTTGAAGGCTCACAAACAACAAGTTGCAACTCCTCCCATGGTAGCTTTTTCTTTGTCTTATCCTCCTAGGATGGCATGCATGCTAAACTATTTTATTATGGATTCAAAGAGAAGTTTGAAGATGTATCTAGAAGGAAAAGAAGGAGAAAAAAATGATGGAAGGATTCAATGAATCTGACTTAAACCTAAGATCTACAAAAGAGATTAAGCGGCAAAAGATTAATCTACCTAATCGAGGTATAAGGATGACCTTATTGTGAGGTTATAGTATGAGTGGAAGAGGTTGATGTTATTGACTGATGAGGATGACCTTATTGTGAGGTTACAGTATGAGTGGAAGAGGTTGATGTTATTGACTGATGAATTTAAGAAGAAGACTAAGGTGAAGCTGTGAAGAGATGAACAGAGTTGTGGTGATTGGTTGAAGAGAATTTCGAGCATATCAAAGATGGAGATTATAATGAAGGTCAGTCAGTAAATCAGAATATGAGTGAATTGGATCTGTAATTGCAAAGTGAGTTTTATATTTCAGATCAGAACCTATTGTTACTTTCTAACCATTGTATCAGTCTAAATATTTTAATCAAGGTTGACCTAACAGTTATTGTGTAAACCCTTTAATCAAGGTGATATTATGATGGAATGTTCTTAAGCCCTCTAACCAAGCCACTCTTAATCCTTTAAGAGGGTCACACCTAACAGTGTGTATTGTAAACCTTTAACAAGTTTGGCTTCTCACAGAGCTCACTTTAGAAGAGTGAAAATTAGTAGCATGCTATAAGTGGTTTTTCCCAAATTGAGTTTCCACTATAAATCCTGGTGTTATACTTGTGTGAGTGTTATTTGATGTGAATGATGTTGAAAGTTTTATATTCTCCAAGATGATTACTTTTGGATACTGGAATTCAAGTTTTTTTAATTGGTATACGCTATAAAGACCGAGTGAATTATTGATTAGATCTAATTTTATTGAAGGGCTAGAAAGTTGAATTGGTACATCTAGACCTGAGGATAATTGATTCAGCCCCCTCTTAGTTATTCTAAAATAATTATAATAGTAACCATAATCAACATAGATAAATATATTAAACTAAACCAAAATCGAGAGAGACCGAGCGAGAAGAGGAGAGGGGGGGTTTCAAATTTGAGCACGGGTAGGAAATTGGATGATGGAGGGTTTTCTGTGGGATCTGTGATAGGGGATGTGGGAATTATTGTGGATTCAGTGTCAAGAAATGTGGAAAAGGCTGGTAGGTCACCTCTGGCTTTGTCCAGCAAGGATTTTTGTCCCTCCAAGGGGTCAGAGATGGAAAAAGTTCAAGAAAGACTTAAGTCTTCCCCCTTGGAGCATCAAGGAGGCAGACCATGTGGCTTCTCTTCGCTTAACAGAAAAGGTAAATGGTTGAGTGTTTTCGGTGTAAAGCCTTCTGGTAAATCTTCATTCCCTGAAGTTAATATCATCTATGACCCAGATAAGGGAGCTTTTGGTATTTTTATCTCAGACCCACTGATAGACCATACTGTGTCAATAGTGGCTTCAACTCTTGTTGGTAAGTTCACGTGACCTAGACTTTCGAGTAAATCTAATAGGTGTAAGGAAGTTAGTTTACATATAGTCTTGTGGCATGGTATAAGAATTGTCATTATTTTTCTATACAAGAAGTTAGTTTACATATAGTCTTGTGGGCATGGATAGGTGTAGGGAAGTTAGTTTTCATATTTTCTTGTCAAATTTCTTTATAATGATTTGTTGGCCTTTAAGAATTTGGATATTTGATGGCATGGTATTTGTCAATCTTCTGAATTTAAATTGAAGTAAATGTAGTAATTTTAGGGGATAAGTTTGTAATATTTTCATCAAAGGTACTATGAGATGTTTTATTAGGATTGTTTTACAAAGATATAAATCAAATTATTTTACCCATCAGTTCTATCAATTTTGTGAATTTAAATTGAAGTAAATGAAGCAGTTTTAGAGAATAAGTTTGTAATATTTTAATCAAAGGTACTATGAGATGTTTTATTAGGATTGTTTTGCAAAGATATAAATCAAATTATCTTACCCATGGGTTGTAGCAATTTTGGGAATTTAAATTGAACTAAATGTAGCAGTTTTAGGGGATAAGTTTGTAATATTTTAATCAAATGTACTATGAGATGTTTTATTAGGATTATTTTGTAAAGATCTAAATCAAATTATCTTACCCATCAGTTGTAGCAATTTTTTGAATTTAAATTGAAGTAAATGTAGCATTGTTAGGGGATAAGTTTGTAATATATTAATCAAAGGCAGTATGGGATGTTTTATTAGGATTCTTTTACAAAGATATAAACCAAATTATCTTACCCATGGGTTGTAGAAATTTTGTGAATTTAAATTGAAGTAAATGTAGCAGTTTTAGGGGATAAGTTTGTAATATTTTAATCAAAGGTACTATGAGATGTTTTATTAGGATTGTTTTACAAAGATATAAATCAAATTATCTTACCTATGGGTTGTAGCAATTTTGTGCTAGCTGGTAAAATAATTTCCTTTGCAATATTTACACTTTACCATCTTCTCATTTATTCAAATCATTTTACCAATAAAAATTTTAACCTTTTATCTTTTACAAAAATACTCCAACTAATAAAATCTATATTTTCCCTTTTATCCATTATGTAAAAAAATTCTCATTGAAAAACATTATTTCACACAATAATTATTATAAATATTATGCTCCAAAATATTTGTTGCACAAAGAAAATCCATTCAATGACAAGAAATATGAAGAGAGCATCATTGCCCCCTTTCTATACCCTAGCAAACCGTTCAAATGCATTATGGCCAAAGCTCCATTCTACCACATGCACAAATAGGGAAAACAATGGCACTTTCTGAGCATTTCCCACAAATCCATTTTCTGCTAATCTCCAGTCCCATTACGACATGGGCAGTGAGAAAGCTCGCAAAATTTGTGAAAAATGGATTCATACCAGTTGTTTGCAATTCTCATTTTAAAACCTTATTCATCTACTGCAGCCCCTTTTGCATACCAACCTTCTTTTTAATTATTCTTCTACCTGTGTCGTTGATCACCTACCTTTGTTTATTTTTATTGTTAATTTTCATTCACCTCTAAAATTAGCATTTCAATCTTCCATTTAATTAGGGGAATTGGAAAATCAATTCCAATTCCGCTTTAAAGTAAAATTTATAATATTTTGAAATCCATATGCAAAGAACATTTTACATCTTCTCATTATGAATTCCAGGTGAACCAAATGGTTCCAACCATATTTCAAAAACCATTTTCCAAATTTATAACTTTCAAAATTATCAAATAATAGAGTTTGACAATTTCAAAGTTATTTAACTCCAGTAACCAAACAGACCTTATAAACAAGCGGAGCTTATTCCCTTTGAGTAATTTTTCACCAGTAAAACTCAGTTGCTAAATGAATTCATTTTCTCCTTTCAACAACCTTTCACAAAAACCAACTATTTTTTTTTTGTACCTTTCTGCATACTACCCAAAACAGGTTCAAGTCCTTAGAAATTGCACTTAAAAACTAATCAAATGATAACATGAGATCACGACAACTAGAAGGCATAAAAAATTATATGTTGAGAATCACTCTCTATGATAGTTTTCCTTGACACTTCATTGAGTGAAATATTTTAATCACCAAATTCCCCTACTTTGTTGTTTTTGCAACTACACACACCAGAGCCATCCTGAAACCCTATCAACATGCCTCTTGCAAAAATACCAAACAACGGTTTGAGGAGTCACCATTGGGAGGATTAACTCATTCAAAAATAAAGAAGGCTTGTGCAAAAGCATATCTCATGACTTCATTTCTAATGTAAAATATAAATGGTCAAAGTTGATCGTGATCAAACTATCATAAACATCCAAGCATAAAACATAGTGAACTTGGTTTGGTTTAGGCCTTGAAAAAATATGAAATATTACCCTAAGACTTTACAATTTTTCGTAGAGGTACATTGACATATGGAAAGTCCACAACACTAACCCACTTGTCATGAAAATCACCCATTAGCAAAATATAGACCCTCATAAATGGCCACTCAAGAAACACTAAACTATGCATGTTGAAAAACAAAAGAAATTGCAAATAGATTTGCCTTGGACAAATTATCAAATGAGGTCCCTAGGATCTCAAAATGTATAGAGGAGTACACCAATATTTTGAAACATCGGACAATTATCCTTTTTTCATGAAAATCAATTGGATATGAAGAATGTATCCACAAAGTAGACCTTATGAATAATTCTGACAATGTGTAAAATAAAGATCCGTGTTAACCCCTCAAATGGGAAAAAAGAAGACCTACAACACTGGGGTACTCTTTGTTTGAGAAAGATAAACTTTCTTGTCCTTGTGATAATCACCCTCATTCTCTAAAACAAGCATGACTTGGGGTAATTTGCAAATTTCTTGCAAAGATAGGTACCTTATATGGGGCATCCTCATGATGGTGTTGGGTCCAAAAGATCATCCTTGGCCTTGTTGTTATACCCAACAAAATTAATATCTTGTTGGCTTGGAAAAGGCTCCTCCTCCATTTGTGAAAAGATGAACTCCACCTCTTCATGTTACTCATGAACCATCTCCATGGGAGATGTTGGTAAGGTGTGGGTCTCTACCTATTTCTAGTGAAGATCACGATCTTTTGATGAAGGCGAAGATGACTTGATGTATATGGAAATTAATTTATTTTCTAACTCTTCCCAAAAAATTTCCTCTTTATCAAATTATTATTTCTCTACTATGATAATATGCACAGGTTGAGAAGCAACCTCATGTATATCAACATATTTTGAAAATTGAGAATAAATAGGTTTTACAGGGACCCGAAACCCAAAGAGTTATATCAACATGTTCTTCCTCAATAATAGATATATTCTTAGGATCTTCCTCCTCATCCTCCATATCATCGAGGGCCTCCTACTGTAGCAACTGATTTGGTTCCTCTTCTTCTTGCATCAGGACCTATGATTCTAGTAAAATATCAATAGCCAAGATTTGTTCATCAAAGGTAGGAATAAATTTTTTGTCTTATTCTTCCTCAACGAAAGAGGGAAGATCTTTGAATAAGAGGAATAGATCCTCTTCATTATATTTAGTTTTCATCTGTAGAGATGTTTGAATGAGTACAACCTTCTCATTATCCTCTTACAACTCTTTTGTTTCCCCCTTAGAAGAATATGAAGCTCAGGAACAACAAGCGGCAACTCCTCTCATGGTAGCTTTGTATTTGACTTTTCCTCCTAGAATGATATATTTGGACTAAAAACACTCAACATCATTGGTCCATCCATAAAAAGTGAAATGGTATTAGGCATAGAGATCTGAGAGGGTGAATTTTCTTGCATAGGGACTGGATAAATCGCAACATTCAACTACTTACAAGAGATAAAATGTTGGAGACCACTTCATGCAGAGTTTCCTTGACAAAGATATAAGGACTTCATTAGTGCACATCAATAAACATGAAGAAATAAGTAGAAAATTTCAGTGGTACATCAAACCAAATGATGGATGAGTAAAGATGTCAAAACACTTAGTCAACATCATGGTAAGAATAGCAATCTCCCTTAATTATTCCAAACATCAAGCAATAATACCACCATGATAGTAAAAAGAGTTGGAAAGTTGTTTGAAAGGTATCATTGTCATTTTGAGTAGATGGAGACATATGTGGCAGTAGTATGTAACATAGATAAATTAATCAAAAGCATAGTATCATAGAGATAATTGCATTTATGATGCAATTGTATCATTCAAAGAGAAACATCTAGCATGAATAAGTGATTACACCAGTATAATACATATATTTTTGTCTTTGATTATGTCACAATCATATTAAAAAAATTATTTGCTACCCAAAAAGAATATCTCATTGTGCTCTTAATATCATCATAGTGAAATAATACATGAACATTGCAAAGATTGATAAAAGGGATCAAATGACAACATATCATTCTTTGCAAATATCTGATCAGCTACAATGCAAATAAATGAAACCCTATTTTCTTTCCTTTTGTAAATGAGAATCTAATAAACATAAAAGATTCTATAGAATGCTAAAGGACCTTAATGAACATCAACATCATGAAGCATCAAGGGTAGATGCTGGAAATTGGGTGCCTATTATGTAGAATTCCTATTTAAAAATTGGGAGCCCATTTAGCTTCAAAAATTTGAACTATAAATACAAAATGAATACCTATTTAAAAATCAAGCACCCATTTATCTTTGGGTACTTGAAGCTAAACATTCACCTAATTTTAAAAAAATGGATGCCCATTTTGAAAATGTATTTATTTATTTTGGTTTTAACCATTTTGCAAGTCATTTTCACAACTTGCGAAACAAGATCATGATTTTGGATGTATGGGTTTCCATTTCTACTGCTACCACCAACCCCCTTAGCTATTTTTCTCCCGATTCAAGGTATGTACCATTATTTTTTATCATTTATTTTATTAAAAATTGTAGTTTATTATTATTTTTAAATAGTTAGATGAGTAATTATTTAGTTTCAAGTTTGGTTTCTAATTTAGCGTATAAATAATTGTATTTTATGTTTAATTTAGTTAAATTATTATTTTTAATTTACTTTGTAAATTAGCGTACCAAACTAGAAAACTAAAAAAACTATTAAAACTTAATTTAACCTTAGGTAGAAAACAAAAATGTAAACCTAGACACAACTGAAATAAGAAACCCTATGTAGAAAAAAAAAATGTAAACGTAGACACAACTAAAAAAAGAAATTGTAGGTAGAAAACATAAACCTAGACACAACTAAAACAAGAAACCCTCTCTCTCTCTCTCTCTCTCTCTCTCTCTCTCTCTCTCTCTCTCTCTCTCTCTCTCTCTCTCCTTTATTTTTAAAATTTATTTTTCTAAATTGTACGTTCTAACTAATTATGGGTCTTTCTTTGTAAGGTAAAATGTAAATTATATATTAATTGTAAAGTGTCATGTTTTTATATACATGTAGATTATATCCATGGATGATTTTAACATTGATGAGCTCTTAGGTCAGCAATCTGCACCACCTCCACCCCATCCACCTCCACCTCCATGTCCACCTACTCCCGAGGAGTTGAAAGAGAATATTAGGATAAATCTACATGTCATTATGCGAGACATCAATACCATTAGACATGATCCTCATCCACCTCCCCAACTACTACACCTTGTAGATAGCATGGAAGACATTGTAGATTTTGTACAAATATTAGGCTTTGAGCTAGATAGTTTTTAGACATCGAGGGAGTCCATGTGTACCTATTATGTTGATGGACTCTCTTATAAAGAGGTCAATGATTTAAAAATTACAAATAATGATATGAAACATAATTTTTTAAACCCTAAAATAGGTGAGGAGATACTTGGTAAGAAGCCATGTATTTATTAGATGGTGTTTGCACATGCAGATAGCTAAGCATTTATGGGGTAGTGGTGGATGTTATTTGACCATCCACCACATGCTAATCACAAGGCACCCCTATATTTTTTGAAAAAATTTATGGGTTGAATTTGAATTGGGTAGGAAACCCAATTTCTTTGACATGAAAGAAATCTAGGGGGTTGGTTGATGTATGCCACAGGCTAGGCTAGGGGCCCAATTGAGAGATAAAAGTAGAAATTGTGTGCATAATGAGCCCCTTTTTCCTCTTCTTCCTCCAATAGGTGGACTGTACATGTCCATCATCAAGTAGTGCAGTCTGCTCTTGGTTCATTGAGTTCCCTTTCAGGAAATTTGTTAGAGGATTTGACCCATGTGAGGGTTTCCCCTAGCATAACACCTCTTTGCACAAGCTGTGGGGATATATGTACGGGTCCCCAGAGTGATCTTGATGATGTTGATGCTACCCATCGTGGATATGATGATGTTTATGGTGGGGCACATGGTTATGTTGGAGATGAGATCATATCATTTTTTAATTTTATCTATGTGGATGATGAGCATCCTGCAAAGGTAAATTTAATTATAATTTATAGTGCAATATTAAATTCCATATTTATACAAATATCAACCACATACATGTGGATTTTTTGGTGAAAAGAACAGGGTTGACACTACATCATTTAGTGACCATCATCATATGACATCTACACCTCAAGATATCAGTGCCCCGTTCATAGTATGCACTTTGATCTAGATACATTTAAGTACATTTAAAATTTAAATAGTTTTAAAACTTGAATTGATAATGTGATTAATATATTTTTTGCAATTTTGTAGGGTGCTTCATGTAACACTAAGATTGGCAGTTCTTCATGCTCCACTCCATCAGTCATTGAGACTCAACTGCATATACATGTAGTATATTTTTCATTCATTAAGTTTAAGTCTTTATATTCTTACTAATTTATGTACAAGTTTGATTCATACCTTTTTTTGCAATTGTATGCTTTTGGATTGTCTCATGCTACATCACATTTATGTCCTAACTCATCTGTGACATTAGCTACATGTCAGACACCTAATGTAAACACTTTTGTTCCGTAAATTTATCGTCAAGTTATATATACTTTAATATTTATACGTATATACTCTAAGTTTGATTCATGCTTTATATATATTGTTCAAGTCAACACCACCATGATTCTTGGCATGACTAAAGGATTAAGACAAATGCAGCCATCAACATTATCCTTTGAGGTCATGATTAAAATTAATTTTCTAATGTCTAAATTATGTACCTATCTGTTATACCTAAATTCTGAAAATTTTGTAATGTTTATTTTTACAGGACTTGACTACATCCAATTTTGATATTTCTCAAAGAGGAACTCCATGTCCCACTGAGGAAATTACTGAGCATGGACGCATGATAAAATTTTAAATGTTCAAATTAATATTAATAACTTTTTAAGTGAATTATGCAAGTCATTTGAATTAAACACACGTAGGCTTTCGATGAGAAGAGTTAGATTATATATGTCACATACGCTATTTTTACTCTTTATATGATGGAGATTTTATGATGGAATGTATTATATGTATGTTATCGGGACTTGTTATCATGTTATTTGGACTTTGTTACCAAGACTTCTTGTCATATTATTTCAACTTGTTAGGGTAGGACTTTCATTATCACCTGACTTATTATCCTATTAATTGGACTTTTTTTAAGAGTAGGACATTTTTGTGTGATTATATAGATCATGAGTTGATATGATGGACATTATGATACATATTATTCCTGGACTTGTTATGTTATTTATCTTATTCATGGAGTTTTTATCCTACTTCATGGTTTTTAAATAGTGGTTTGAATCTATATATATGAGATTATATAATATGATCATTTAATATAAATTATAATTAAATATTAATTAAATAATTTGATCTTTAACAGCAGCTATTTCTTCATGTAATTGACAAGAGCAATTAATTTTAAAACTATCATTAATCATCTAACTTAGTATATAATTGACATGAAACAATATAGATGTAAGCATTATTGACTGTGATTAACTATAAATAAATTATCTATCTAACAATGAGATCTATTAATTCACCCCTTTTCAATCC
The DNA here is from genome assembly GCA_027943335.1 of Chamaecyparis obtusa. Taxonomy (NCBI): domain Eukaryota; kingdom Viridiplantae; phylum Streptophyta; class Pinopsida; order Cupressales; family Cupressaceae; genus Chamaecyparis; species Chamaecyparis obtusa. The sequence continues at coordinate 211,501 of BSBK01006391.1, read as the reverse complement.
TAATTTGAAAAAAATTCCCACTCGATGGCTCCTACTACTCCCACTGTAGTTGTCACTACCATTTCTCCTATACCCCCCACTGCTATTGTCGATGGTGTGCCTCCTATTGTTCTCCTCATCCCCAGGGATCTTGTGATGGTTGCTTCCCCTACATCACCTGTGGATGTAGCTCTTGTTGTCGAGCCTTCAGTGGTGGCATTGATGCAGGGTTGTGCTACCCTAACTTCTACTAGTTTGGCTTGGTTCCCTCTCATGCCTATGCCTAAGCCTGTTTTGGGGAAGACCGCTAATCATTGTGTCTTCCTGGTGGGTAAAAATATTGTTGTGGAATTGGAGGAGGAGACTATATCTGAAATTGATTTTGCCACCTTTGTTTTTTGTTTGCATGGCCTAATCTACAGATTTGAGGGTCACTAGCCTAGTTTACCTAAACTACATTCTTGGATTTCCAAGCATTGGGAGCACATTATCTCTAGTCTAGTCAACATATTTCCTATGGCTAAGGGTTTTTATGTTTCTAAATTTGATAATGTTGTGTATAGAAATATGATTTTGTGTAAAAAAAATTTCAACTGGGAAGGTTGTTTCATGCTGATGCTGAAACCTTGGCATCCTGACTTCTCCCCATCTTCTGAAGCTTTTAATAAGCTTCCCATCTGGGTTAGGTTGGCTAATCTTCCCCTCCATGTCTAGGTTGATTCTCTTCTCAAAAATGTGGGGGATGCTATTCGAGATTTTATTTTGGTAGATGATAAGTTTTTTGTCTTGCTTCATTCCACCTATGCCCGCATTTTGGTGGATTTGGATATCTCTAAAGGTATTCCTATAGAGATCAAAATCTTTACTCCTAATGGTAGAAATTGGATTCAACATTTGGACTTTGAAGGCCTCCCCTTCAGATGCAGAAGATGATTTAAGACTGGTCATATTTCAGACCAATGTGATCTTCAAAAAATTAATAGGACTACCTCGTGGTGGTAGGGTGTCTCTTCTCAGCACTATATAGTGGAGAAGGTGTCTTCTCCTTGGATCTTTTTGCAAGTGGTTGAGCAGGTTTGCCCTATGTCTTCTCCTCCTATTGCTGGAGCAGTTGTGGGTGTTGTTGTCCTCCTTCATCTGCATTTTTGTAGATTCCTTCAGGGTTTGTGGTGGTCTCCCCTTCTATTGGTGCCAATTCTTCTCCTTCTAGTTCTCCTGTAGGATTAGTCGTTGGGTCTTCTCCTATTGGTTCTTCTATTGGAGTTGTCCCTCTCCTTGGCCCTGGTTCTTTGATGGCTTCCATTGTGGAGAGTGTTGCCTCCTCTGGGGGGTTTGTTTCTAATGTTTTGAATTTGTTGGATTGGAATAATGATGCTGCTAAGATTGAAGAAGGTTGGATCAAGATTAAAGGTAAACATTCCAAGAGACCTTTGCCTTTTTTTGATGTGACCCTTTCATCTCATCAGAAGGGTGCTAAAGGCAAATCCTAAATTCTTGGGTTTTTCTTTTGGCTCGATTTTCTTGCGGCTCTGCTTGAGCTTTGTTTGTTCTAGGTTTGTGGGAGTCTATTGGTAAAACCCTCATTTAGGTCTTGACATGTTTCCTTTTTGTGGGTTGTCTATGTCTATCTTTTTTGACCTTGTAAAGGGTTTCAGGTACCTGTCAAAACCTATTTTACTTCATAAAAAAATATGAGATCTATTAATTTAAACTATAGATATGGATGTACAAATAAATCTATCATTATCTATCAGTGAACATAGGACCAATGCACATAGTTATATATTTAGGAAAAAATTATATAAATATAACTACGAATTTAACTTGTATACAATTTTTTTTAGATTAATACAACTGAACTCATGTTTTTTATAAAACCAAACTTGGATGAATACAAATGTGTAATGAACTACAAAAATAGCTCATGTCTATGTTCTTCTACAAGTCTTGCATCATAAAAATGAATGTTGAAATGTTAGAAAATATGTATTTAAATTCATCTATGTTGTCAAGTTGTACTCGACACTTGAAAACCAAATTAATTAGCTCTACATATGAGACTTGAAAGAAGACATCTACATATAGAACAACATATAAAAATAAGACAAATAAAAAAAGCTTATATGTATAAATTTGATTCAACCTAAGGTACCATCAACCTCCTCTCTTTTTTGTAATGTGTCTATGATTACATCATGATATCCCACTGAAAGTGTCCATAATATTTTATTGGCATGTCTCCCTTTGTATATTTACATTTTTCAAAAGATCTTTGACTAATACTAATATTTTTTGATAGAAAGAGAAGCAAGAGGGTGTTGGCCCATGGAACAAGGAAGACTAATAGCACATTAACAACACTAGCTTCACAATAGATAAACAATAGAGTAATAGTGTCCAGTTTGCCTCCATAAAAAAAATCTTGCAGATCCTTAACAAAAAGAACAAACCACAGTTGCAGTTTAACCAAAAATTCTTGAATATAGTAACAGTAAACTACCTCGTAGGGCTAAACCAAAGACAAAAATACCTAACCAAAAAACAAAAAAACACAAAATAAAACTAGGGACCCTATTAGCACCTGCAAAAAATTTCATGGCTTTACGTTTTTTTCTTCCAGTCTCTGCATTATTTTCCATGTTCCTGGCTCAAACCCTAAGCAAAATTTCATAATTCTAGCCATTACATAGAAAAGCCCTAATTTACCCTGACCCTGTTCTAATTTTTCAATACCTTTTTTGAGCCATTTAAAAGACTAAAAACCCATGTGATTTATTATTTTATCACCTGCGAGGCCATGTCCCTTATCTTTTACCCTAGGCCAGTCCCCATTTAATTTTTCCTAAGTTTCTACTGCCTAGCGCTCTAAAATTTCCTAAGTCCCAGCGCCTTGATTTTTCTAATGTTTCAGCCTTTAATATTCCCTGGGCCCAATTCTTTGTCACGGCTTAATTAAACAGTTGGTGTACCTTTGCATAGAATCTGTTAAAGGCTTGAGATCTTACGCCAGCCATTGATCTTTCTTTATGACGCAGCTCTTCAAATGGGTGGGTCCACTGCCAAGTAGGCTCATGTGGTGGTTTTCATTGGTCGAAATGCAGTGAAGTGGACATTCTGTCAACGAGACCTAGTTCTTAGTAGATTCTTAATCTATGGTGGGAGCATGATCTCATATAATCTTTTGAGGCCTTGAGATCTTGCGTCAACCATTTGATCTTCTAGGTGGTATAATATTCCTTAATGGGTCCAATGCCATGCATGCACATTTAGTGGTCTCTTATTGGTCCACATAATGATGATTTGGCAAGTGTCAGTGGGACCTGAGTCTTGGGCTTGTCAGAGGGTCCTGACATCCATAGTAGATCTATGGTTGGCATAAGTTCTCATGAGATGTGTCAGAGCTATGAGATCTTACGCCAACTATCGATTTTACTTTTTCTCAAGTGCATAGTCAATGTGGGTCCTCTGACATTCGGGGCTGATGTGAATGATTTTTAGTGGAGGAAAGGATCACGATGCAGTGGGACTTTTGCCAAGTGGTGCTGAATTGTTTAATTTTTATTGGTCAACGTGGATGATGCGGCAAGGTGGGGTCATTGCCAAAGAGATCAGTGATGAGGACATGATCTACGGTCGATGTAAGTTGTCATGAGTTTTGTCAGAGCTATGAGATCTTATGCCTGTCTTCCGATTATAAGGATTACAAAAAGTGGGTCCTATGTCAGTGTGACCGAGCATGAGCCATGAATGAGGTAACGACAAGTGGCATAAAGCAAGCCCAGGTGGGGTTCTAAGGTCTTAGCAGTCTGGATAAATAAGTTTAGTGGCCTAACAAGATTCAATGGGTTTGCTCATTCGCATGATAAAATGGTGACGTTCTAAAAGTCTTGGCGATTTAGCGAACAAGTTCATGTAATCTCTAAATCATTTGGCGGAAGTAAAAAGTGTTCTGTGAACTGGCGAAAACCTTTGTCACCAGTTTGCCAAATGTGACTAGGGTAAGTTTGTTTCCCTTCAGTCACCAGTTCACAGGGTTAAAGATGAGTTAAGCTTTTTATTCTGTGAGTAGAATTTGCCTTGTCGCATGGTCACTAGAGGGTAAACCTAGGGTGGCAGTTGACTTAAGATCATAAAAGACTGCGAAAAGAAGGATCTGATGGTCAAGATTTAAGTTGACCTAATTTCAAATTTTGACCACCAATTTACTACAAGTGCCATAAGGTAGTCGTTGTTTTTCAAATTTGAATTTGCAGAAGCTGTTCCACGACAGAAAAGACTAAAATTTATTGATCAAATGGCTGAAGTTGGTGGAAAATGACTTTCAGATGGTTGCAGTGTGGTCTAGGTTGCCATCATCGATTGTTGTAGGATGTTTTGTTGTACTATCAAGGATGGTTTTGTGCTGCAGGTGGTGGACAGACTAGTTTTTATGGCTAAATTCTTGGTTCTCTTTCCTAATCTCATAGATTTTCATGATTGCAGATCTTTCTGGATCTGTTTCTCTGACATTACTTGGTTTCCTGCCCCTGTAGTAATTTTTGTTGTAATTAGGGTTGGTGTAGTTATTGAAACCATAACCCTAGCTATCTGAAGCTTGTTGCATCCTAAATTCTTTTGGGATTCTAAGGCAGCTAGTGGTATAAATAGTGAAATGTTTTACTTTATAAGGGTTCCTTCTTCTACAAATTTTTGAGGAGAACTGGTTCCATGAAGGGTCCTTTTCTATAGATTTTCTCTATTTCTCTACATATAGAGTGTTGTTTTCTCCTTTGTGGGCTCAGAGAATATTATATGTATTGTAACTAATTTGTCTTATGTATGAGGGTTCGGTATATTCTTAATATTATCAAATTGTCTCCATTTGAATTTTAGACTTATTGATTGAAGCATCAAGGGAGTTTCCATCTTTCTATTTGCACTTCCTTTGTGTCTGCAATAGAGTTGTTTTCGCAGAAGCAACTAGGTTTGGGATTCGTTTTTAGGTGTGTAGGAACTAGGGTATCAAGGGTATCTTATGTTTGTCTTCCAGTGGATGCTGGTTAATGTATTACTTGTTTATAGGTCTCTTCTAAGGGGAGAGTTAATATCCTTTGAATAGGTGATAGCACATTTGGGTACACAGGTGGATTGTTAAAGTATGACCTAATTAATGGTGTATGTTTGGTATAAGGCATCAGCATATTTCAATTTATTGCTTTCTTGTTTCATAGCTCTTTGTTGCAATAGGGTATCTAACTCTGTGGCCCATTGGACAAGGCACTGGTCTATGAGAGACTTAGTGTATCTTAGGGGTCTCTTCAACCCAACATTAAAATCATTCAAATCAAATACCTTTCCCTTTCATGTTGGTAGTAGTAGTAGGAGGTCCTTTCTAGTCTTCAGACTCATTCTATGCAAGTAGGGCTATTGCATGTGAATTGGCTTCATTGGAGTACAAGTTACCTGAAGGGGTTTGAAGACTATTCCACAATAATCCATCTACAGGCCTATTGTTTATTATGAAGTGTCTTGAGTGTTCAGATAAGGAAATACCCACCTAAGTGATTTGGAGCTCAAAGAAGAAGGATGATTTTCTCTATCCTCATTAATTGGACTATTTTCTTGTCAAACTTGAGTGCCTACCCTGGAATCAAGCCCATCTATTGATTGAATTTTGGTCCTGCAAGAAAAAGATCCAACAAAATGGCAACTCTATTCGGGAGCCATTGGAAAGAGTCAGATACAAAAATAAAGCATTTTCTAATATCTTCTCAATATGTATTGAGTGGTGGCTCTGAAGTTTCTATTTGATCAGTGCAGTTCTTGATAGATAGTGTGATATCTTGGTGTAGTTTTGGTTGATTGGGAGAGGTACAAAGAAAAACAAAATTTTCCTCTTTAAGGAGGTGGTGACTCTACAAAAAAAAGAATCTGATGGAGCTGCATGGTGAGCTCTAGATCTACCCTGCCTTCCAGTCAACAAAGTCTTTTGCTAAAAAACTCTCAGGTACATTTCAAGGTCTAGATGTTTCCTTATTAAGTGATCAAGCACTAAGAAAAGGAATAAGGTGTGAGTAGAGGTTTGCATACTTCAAGTTTTCAGTTGTATTTTCACAAAATTTTATGGAAGTAGTGCATTAAGTTGTAATGGGTAAGCTTGAGGAGGAGCTTTCATTATTAGACCAAGGTATCCAGAGGGATTGCATAAGATTGGTAAGATTGAAAGTGGGAAGTAGGAAGGAGATGTCAATACCTTTGTTCTATGAGAAGTTTTTTGAAGCATATGATGAGCTTCCGAGGGGTTTTGTGTTTTTAGAATATGTGTTCATTGGTTTGTTTTTGGAGCTCTATTTTCCTGAATCAACCCATTGGCAAGCCTCCTTGTATGAAGAGTATTATGTGCATATTAGGGATTGGATACTTAATGATGTTGATCTTGAACTTGAAGATGCATTTGGGGTTGTGCTTGGTAATATTGTTATTGAGAATGATGGAACCTATGAAGGAGATGTGTCAAGTGATGACACTCTTTCTTATAATCATGAGAGTGATGCTCTTTCTCAGCATGGGGAAAAAGATTTGTGTAGTCATTAAGAGGATGAAGAATATATAAGTGAAGATGTTACTAATGACTTCCTATTAGAGGAGGGTGTTCTGGAGGACAATTGTTCACTTCATAGTGAACAAATTTTAGATTTCTTGTCTTGTGAATATCTCAGATATTCAGGGAGGGATGGCTCTGAGTTCTTACATCCAACACACATTGATTTTGACCAAGAGCATGAGTTAGTAGGGTCTGACTTTGACATGTGTGCCTCTAATTCTTTTGTTTCCCCAACACAACTAGATGGTGACTAGGTACAGTATGATATATCAGATGATGAAGTTATCGGTGTTTGTTCATCTTCAAGTAATGCAGGTATCCCTGATATAGTGTTGAGTACTGATTGGGAAAGTTGTATAGATTTTGAGTCTTGTCTCGACTCTGGATCTTTTGCTGAGTCATGGAAGGATGGCCAATTAGTTACTCAAATTTCACATGTTTATGATGTGTGTATTGATGTTTTCCATCCCACTCACTGGAAAATTTTGGGTATTTCAAATGCTAACAAGATGCAACATGTGCATATGCTTGATGACCCATGTATATCACAGTTCCCTTCATGTAGTGACTCTACAAAAGAAGAGGTAGAAGGACATGACATTGTGTTTCCTTGTCATAGAGATTGTAGTGATGAACAAGTTTCTTGTTCAAGTCCTTTTCCTTCTTTTTCTAAGAATGACAACGATGGTGACAGTGTTGAGGACTTTGTCTTCAATAATTGGAATAGAAATTCTTTAGAAGAAAATAATGATGTAGATCAGTTGTTCCCCTATCACAAAATTTTTTAAGAAGACCTTCACTTGGTTCATAATCTAGTTCATGAAGACACCATGGATGAACCAAGTTGCTCAGTGGCTGAGGCAGTATGTGAAGGTGAATCTAAGGATCCAAGTCCTTCTCAGCTAGGTAATTGTGATGTAATGCATGATGCTCCATATGTTTTATATTCTGATGCATTACATGATCAATTTTTCTTTCCCAATCATCAAGGAGAAGTAGGTGATGTTCCTTACTTTTTGGAATATGAGTATGAATGTAATGATTATGACTGGAAGAACATGGGTAGTGATAATTACAGTTTTATTCTTCAGCCCATGGTTGTTCATGTATGTTGGCCACAAGGTGATCGGGATAATTTCAGGTGGTTGGTCACATATGTAGATGAAAATCAGATTTTTGATTCAGGAGGGTCACTAGTTTTCTTTTTGTGGCCTGCAGCCACCAAGGGAAGTTTTGATCTTTGTAATATTTGTAAATATTTCCCTTTCCTATGTGTGTTTCCCTTCTTGTTTCCCTGGTTCAGTTGCCAATTTTTTGGTTCCCTTGTTTTTGTCCTGTGGGTGGTTTGCTCTCCCAGAAATCCTAGATTCTTTCCATGCCTGCAAGAGACATGCATCCCCAGAAAGAGCCACTGTTAGCACCTACAAAAAATTTCATGGCTTTACCTTTTTTCCTTCCAGTCTCTACATTATTTTCCATGTTCCTGGCTCAAACCCTAAGCAAAATTTCATAATTCTAGCCATTACATAGAAAAGCCCTAATTTACCCCAGCCCTGTTCTAATTTTTCAATACCCTTTTTAGGCCACTTAAAAGACTAAAAACCCACGTGTTTTATTATTTTATCACCCGTGAAGCCATGTCCCTTATCTTTTATCCTAGGTCAGTCCCCGTTTAATTTTTCCTAAGTTTCTACCACCTAGCACTCTAATATTTCCTAGGTCCCAAGGCCTTGATTTTTCTAATGTTTCAGCCTTTAATATTCCCTGGGCCCAGTTCTCTGTCACAGCTTAATCGAACGGTTGGTGTATCTTTGCATAGAATCTGTCAGAGGCTTGCGATCTTATGCTAGCCATTGATCTTTCTTTATGACGTAGCTCTTCAAATGGGCAAGTCCACTGCCAGGTAGGCTCATGTGGTAGTTTTTCATTAGTCGAAATGCAGTGAAGTGGACATTCTATCAGCGGGACCTATTTCTCAGTAGATTCTTAATCTATGATGGGTGCATGATCTCATAGAATCTTTTGAGGCCTTGAGATCTTGCATCAGCTATCCGATCTTCCAAGCGGTATAATATTCCTCAGTGGGTCCAATGCCACGTATGCACATTTGGTGGTGTCTTATTGGTCCACATAATGATGATCTGGCAAGTGTTAGTGGGACCTAAGTCTCGGGCTTGTTAGAGGGTCTTGACATCCATAGTAGATCTACGGTTGGCATAAGTTCTCATGAGATGTGTTAGAGCTATGAGATCTTATGCCAGCTGTCGATTTTACTTTTTCTCAGGTGCATAGTCAATGTGGGTCCTCTGACATTCGAGGCTGACATGAATGATTTTCATTGGAGGAAGGGATGATGATGCAATGGGACTTTTTCTAGGTGGTGCTGAATTGTTTAATTTTTATTGGTCAATGTGGATGATGTGGTAGGGTGGGGTCCTTGTTAGAGAGATCAGTGACAAGGACATGATCTATGGTCGGCATAAGTTCTCATGAGTTTTGTCAAAGCTATGAGATCTTATGCCTGCCATCCGATTACAAGGATTACAGAAAGTGGGTCCTATGTCAGTGTGACCAAGCATGAGTCGTGAATGAGGTAACGACAAGTGGCATAAAGTAGGCCTAGGCAGGGGTGGGGGGGGTCTAAGGTCTTAGCAGTCCAGATAAATAAGGTTAGCGGCCTGACAAGATTTAATGGGTTCACTCATTCGCATGATAAAATGGTGACGTTCTAAAAGTCTTGGCGCTTTAGGGAACAAGGTCGTGTAATCGCTAAATCATTTGGCAGAAGTAAAAAGTGTTTTGCAAACTGGTGAAAACATTTGTTGCTAGTTTGCCAAATGTGACCGGGGTAAGTTTTTTTCCCTTTAGTCGCCAATTCACGGGGTTAAAGATGAGTTAAGGTTTTTATTCTACTAGTAGAATTTGCCTTGTTGCATGGTCGCTAGAGGGTAAACCCAGGGTGGTAGTTGAGTTAAGATCATAAAAGACCACGAAAAGAAGGATCTGATGGTCAGGACTTAAAGTTGAACTAATTTCAAATTTTGACCACCGATTTACTGCAAGCACCATAAGGTAGTCTTTATTTTTCAAATTTGAATTTGTAGAAGGTGTTCCACAATAGAAAGGACTGGAATTTATTGATCAAATGACCGAAGTTGGTGGAAAATGACTTTCAGATGGTTGCATTGTGGTCTAGGTTGCCATCATCGATTGCTACAGGATGTTTTGTTGTACTATCAGGGATGGTTTTGTGCTGTAGGTGGCCGGACAGACTGGTTTTTATGGGTAAATTCTTGGTTCTCTTTCCTAATCTCATAGATTTTCATGATTGCATATCTTTTTGGATCTATTTCTTTGATATTACTTAGTTTCCTCTCCCTATAGTAATTTTTGTTATAATTAGAGTTGGTGTAGTTGTTGAAACCCTAACCCTAGCTATCCAAAGCTTGTTGCATCCTAAATTCTTTTGGGATTCCAAGGCAGCTAGTGGTATAAATGGTGAAATGTTTTACTTTGTAAGGGTTCCTTCTTCTACAAATTTTTGAGGAGAACTAGTTCCATGAAGGGTCCTTTTCCTATAGAGTTTCTCTATTTTTCTGCATATAGAGGGTTCTTTTCTCCTTTGTGGGCTCAGAGAATATGATATGTATTGTAACTGATTTGTCTTATGTATGAGGGTTCATTATATTCTTATGATTATTAGATTGTCTCCATTTTAATTTTAGACTTATTGATTGAAGCATCAAGGGTGTTTCCATCTTTCTATTTGCACTTCCTTTATGTCTGCAATAGAGTTGTTTTCGTAGAAGCAACAAGGTTTGGGATTGGTTTTTAGGTGTGTATGAGCTACGGTATCAAGGGTATCTTATGTTTGTCTTCTAGTGGACACTGGTTAATGTATTACTTGTTTATAGGTCTCTTCTAAGGGGAGAGTTAATATCCTTTGAATATGTGATAGCACATTTGGGTACATAGGTGGATTGTTAAAGTATGACCTGATTAATGGTGTATGTTTGGTGTAAGGCATCAGCATATTTGAATGTATTGCTTTCTCGTTTCATAGCTCTTTGTTGCAATAGGGTATCTGACTCTGTGGCATATTGGACAAGGCACTGGTCTATGAGAGACTTAGTGTATCTCAGGGGTCTCTTCAACCCAACATTAAAATCATTCAAATCAAATACCTTTCCCTTTCATGTTGGTAGTAGTAGTAGGATGTCGTTTCTAGTCTTTAGACTCATTCTATCCAAGTAGGGCTATTGCATGTGAATTGGCTTCATTGGGGTACAAGTTACCTGAAGGGGTTTGAAGACTATTCCACAATAATCCATCTGTAGGCCTATTGTTTATTATGAGGTGTCTTGTGTTTGCAAATAAGGCAATACCCACCTGAGTGATGTGGAGCTCAAAGAAGAAGGAGGATGTTTTCTATCCTCATCAATTGGACTATTTTCTTGTCAAGCTTGAGTGCCTACCTTGGAATCAAGCCCATATATTGATTCAATTTTGGTCCTACAAGAAAAAGATCCAACAGACCCAAGGGCTCGGAACAAGACAAAATCACCATGGCACCAACAATAGTTAAGTCCTATCACCCAACCACTTGGACAACAAGGCGGCTATCCATTCTTCCTTCACAAATAGGAAGAGGTCTCTGTTATCCTCATTAGCTTCCAGCTTACCACCAACAATCTTCTCCTTCTAATTACACAGAGTCACAGCTGACACGTGCATCACTTTGAGGGAAATTTTTTTGGAGTCAGTGATGCAGGCCTTGATTTCCTTGATATCGTACTTGATACCCACTATCTCCTTGTCCAACTCAGTGATTTTCTACTTGAGGCATCCTTTGAACCTGGCATACCCATCAATAGCCATGGTAGTGTGCTCAGTGTGGATGGAATTGATCTGCTTAGTGTGGGGAGAGGGTGGTGTTGGGGTATTTCTATGAGGGATTTCATTCACCATGGGTGGGAGATTCAAAGGAGGAACATTGCTAGACCTGGGAGAGCTCAAATGCTCAGCTGAGGACCCCTTAATCGATCTAGAGGGGCCAGAGGTATCCATATCCTATGAAAGCATCTTGTCCTTAGAGGCCACTTCCCTTAGCCATCTTTTACACTTTTCTTTGGAAATTTTGTTAGAGTTCCATCAAATAGTACCATCCATTTCAACCTCCGTCCCCACCTGACTGTCTAAATTTTTTAGTTTCTTAATCCTCTTCTCAGCTTCAGGGGTTCTATCATCCACCATCTTATCTTTCTCTTCTAGAGACACGAAGACATGGGAGTCCTCTAAATCCATCGACATTTGGAAGGGGTTCCACACACACCTCTTATGGCCCTTGCCATTATGTGGGATAAGTTTAGTCCCCTGGATGGACTGTGAGGGGGATTAAGAGGGGTTATTAGCTCTTGAAAGACCAACATCCAGGGTGATATCCATGATAATTAGGGGATATTGAGGTAGGGGGAAAATTTCTTCATGGAAATTGTACAAATAGAATAAAAGGCCTTGGCAAAGGATGGGAATCAATTTCTCAAGGTTTTTGTTCTCTTTTATGTCCAAGATGTTGTTTTCCAATGAGTGGAGGAGGTAGAATGGGATGGAAATAAGGTCTCTATTCCTAATATGATTAAGAAATGATAGGTGATAGTAGTAAAAGATAGTAAATTTTCCCTCTAAAGTGAAATACTTCATGATAATATGACAAACCTTAGGCCAGAAGTTAGGGAGAAACTCACGATTGAAACCTCTAGACTTTTTAACAAGCTTTTCTCTAGGTCTAAAGAATTGGTTGAGACTTTTCATGTCCAACTTTCTACTAGTTTTCTTGTGTAGGATTTGAGAAATACAAATCCACACAACTCGAAGATCACCTGCATACAAAAACCTATTATAAGGAAGTAGAGACAAGAAGAGGGCAAGGGTTTGACTCAAAAATATGAAGAAGAAAATATCCTTAATTAATGAATGAATTGAATGTACAATGGATCATCCATATAAAGGAGATCAAAAGCCTTGAAAGGAAAACCTAAGTACATGTAATAATTAGTTTAACTATTACTTGACTAATGCACGCAAGTTTATATTTAAAACAACTAATGCATGTGCATTTAACTAAAGAAAAATGAGTTGACATCTTAAGAAGGGAGTAAAGTTAATTAAGATAATTAATAATTTACTATAACACCTCCCCTTAAGATGAGCAACAATGCAACTACAAACAATGCAAAAAGAAAGAAAAGGAAACTACAATGCTGAAAGCATAAAAATGGGTCTCGGCAACATGGCTTGATGAGGTACCCAACACAACAAAATCTCTATAAAATGGAGAAATAGAGAAAACCCAGTGGGAAAAAACCCTACTCCAAAAAGAGATAGAAAAATGCAAAAAAGAAATGGCTCAAGAGACTCTCTCAAAACCATAAGTAGAACCATCCCCCCCATGATAGAGGGATGAGACACCAAAGCCCCCCCAAAATAATGGAACCCCTATGGAAATGATCGAACCAATGGAAATCCAATGTGGAAGAAACAAAGGCACTGAACAAGGAAACCCCTAAATGAGAGGTGAAACTAGAAGGCCTAACTGATGCTCAAATGAGAAAACATGAGGATCTTGAAAGGGAATCCCCAATGTAGGTGGTGTGACATGTGTGTTGACACTGTCATGAAAGAGGAGATGAACGTCCTCTATAGAATCCTCAACAAGTGCACTAGGAGGCTCAATGAATGGAGCTGGAGGGTTAGGTAGTGCTAAAGAAGAATCCTACTAAAGAGAAAATGCCTCAATAGAATGTGGTGTGGCAGTCATAGCAGTGATCTCAGGAACAATAAAAAAGTTCAAGTGACCTGACTGCACCACATGAGGCTCTCACAAAAGAGGAGAGTTATGCTCTGAAAATGGAGATGGTGGACCAAAGTGTGAGAAGGTATAGAGATAGGTAGAATAATCAACTATCACTATAGCAATAATGCCTCCTACCACACTATCCCGAATGAAGATTGAATCTGCATTGAACTCAATTGTCTTCCCTAATCCACTATGTGTAATCTGATAAATCGAGAGAAGGTTTATAGAAAGAGATGGAACATACAATACATCATTGAATGTGTCATCTTGAATACCTACTGAACCTTTCCCGCATATTGTCAGGACACTGGTATTCCCCATGAGAATATGAGGAATGGGAGAAGACTCAATAGTAGAGAAGACCCCTGGAGAAGATGCCATATGGTGAGAAGCACCTGAATCCAGTATCCAAGGGACTTGTGAAGGGGATGCAATGGATGCCCGTAATGCATGACCCTATCCAAAATCTTGTCCTAATGTCAAAGATGTGGAGGAAGACTAAAAAGAAGACCCCTATGAGGTAGAAGAGGATGGAGAGGAAACAATTCTCTTCTGAAGAAGAGCTTGCAAATCTGCAATTTGTTTCTCATAGCCATCAAATCTCTTCTGAAAACAATGTGACTCATCATGAGGTCCCTTCTGAAAATAGGAACATGTAGGTGTCTTAGTCTTTTGTTTCTCCTTCTTAGAAGAAGATGGTGGGCTAGTAGAGTACTGAGAAGAGGAATCTGATATCTTCTTTGGCTTCTGCTTCTTCTTTCCTTTGGATGGTTGGGAAACCAATGCTTGGTTCTTTGATCATGTTAGAGAGTCCAAATGAGTAAGCTTGGCCTGCTCTCTAGTCAAATGATCACATAACACCTCAAAAGTAGGCATGGTGAATGTAGGTCCCAAAGCGTCCATGGTAGAATTAAAGGTAGAAGAGAAGATCTAAAAGTTTCCCCTAAGCTTAGATAGAATCATATAAATGCACTCTTTATCAATCTTTTTCTTTCCACATCCGTGTAACAAAGATCTTTGTTGTTTGAACTTCATCAGAAAGTCCTTAATAGAGGGAAAATAATTAGGTACAAGAGAGGTAAGCTATGCCTCAATCTGAAGTGCTCTAAACTCATTCACTATACCAAACAAGGTGTTAAGCTTGGTCCACATAGCTAGAGGGGTATTGCACCCATCAAGATGAAATTGCAAGCTATTTGATACCTGTAAAGAAATCAACCCCATAGCCTCATCCATCTTGTTTCAATGTTGCATGATCTCAAAGGGCCTCTATAATACTGGTTGCACTGCATCTAGGCAAGACCAGAGCCCTTTTGAACGGAGAAGTCGTGTCATCAAGGTTTTCCATGTGTGATAATTATGTGGGGTCAGAAGTTCTAGACAAGAAGAGGTCTTGGCCATATTTTTTTAGAAGGGGTTTTGTTTTGATAAATTTTTTGGTTTAACTGATAGAAACAAGAAAATAGTACCCCCACAAGCCAAATATCAAACCCCTAAGCCTAGAATGATATGCTTTATCAAGAGAAGAACAAAAAATCTTTTGATTTGAATCTTGTGTACCTTGAAATTTTTTTGATGAAAATAGGTAAAAATTTGGATGGTGCTTAAGAAGAGCTTTCCAGTGCTTCTTCCAGATCAAAAAATAGAGCTAATTTGCGCAAATTAGCCCCCCCGGAATGCAAAAAGGATAATCTGGTATTGATAGAAAAAACAACATTATAGATGACACAAAATACCAAATTAACATGCATGAGAGTGTTGGGCTTGGAACCAGGTTTTCGACGATATCTCATTTTTCAAAAAATAATCGCTGGAGCTCTCGGAAAGCCAATTTTAGTGAAAGAGGCTCCAAAGACAACAAAAAATCCCAAAATGTTTGGCCAAGGCACTAGCCCCTAGTCACATGGGGCTTCGCTGTGTGCAGATAGCCACTGCGGTCGGCGGTTAAGCACTAGTGGTTTGCACTAACCATGGTGGTTGAATCCTATAGTTGGTGGTTTGTGTTGACCAAGGCAGTTTGGCATGGCGACAGTGAGACCAAGTGGTTTAAACTTAACTGCAGCCAGTTTGAGGCCGGCGGTAGTGCAGGAGCAGTTGTTCCCGGGCTGAGCGTCGGTGGCGCGTGGGTGGTGCACTGGTAGAGCACCCCCTTTTAAATTTTTTGATGTTTTTTTTGCCGAATAATCTGTACAGCCACCTGCCTCGGGGTGTGTGCACAGCCGTACGACCCTGGGGCAAAAAAAATTGCCTCTCCTTGCAACATTGTCCAAATTGGACGTGTTTCATATTGAAATAGGGGTTTTTGGGCCCTACGAGGTCAATCATGAGGTCCATTTGAGCTCAAAGTCCACCAAAATTTAGGGACCCCCTAATTTCAATAAAAAAAAATATTAAAAAAAAGCTATAAAAAGTGTAAATTTTTTATTTTTTCTTTCTTGTAGGCAAAAAAGAAATAAAAAATAACGTCCTACAGAGAATACTAGATCTGAGAAATATCACCAAAACCTCTCAAATCTACCAAAAAATACCTAATTTGAATCATTCAAACATGAACAAGTTGTACCAAATTAGGCTCTGATACCATGTAGGATTTGAGCAATACAAATCCACAAAACCCAAAGATCACCTGCATACAAAAACCTATGACAAGGAAGTAGAGACAAGAAGAGGGTGAGGGTTTAACTCAAAAATATGAAGAAGAAGATATCTTCAATTAATGAATGAATTGAATGTACAATGGATCATCCATATAAAGGAAATCAAAAGCCTTGAAAGGAAAACCCTAGTGCATATAATAATTAGTTTAACTATAACATGACTAATACATGCAAGTTTATATTTAAAACAACTAATGCATGTGCATTTAACTAAAGAAAAATGAGTTGACATCTTAAGAAGGGAGTAAAGTTAATTAAGATAATTAATACTTTACTCTAACATCTTGTATTTTCTTCCCTTCGTCGAAAGCGTCGCCGCTTTGCCAATGACTTCTTCATTGATTTTAAAGTGGATGCCCTTGATAGACACCTTTCTATTGCTTCATGAGGACACAAATTGCTTAGAAATTTGTTCATCATGGTCTCCCTTCATTCTTTCCATAAAACCCCAAATGCCATTGTCTTTGTAGTAGTGAATAACCAGAGGATCAGAAGTGAACTCCTCTTCAATTTTGTCAGTTTCAATGCGCAGAGTTTTGCCACCCATCTCAACTAAACTAGTTTCCATAGCAGATGCCTTTTGAAAATTTTAGAGTCAAGCTTTGCAAGCCCGGGCATAAAATAGGGCTTTTTGAGTTAACTATTTAATGCAAATTTTTCTCATAAAAGGCACAAAATGGGTGGTCTTTGGGGAAACAAGCCCTATACAACAAAATCCAATCGATCTCTAGGCGTAATCATTAGAAGTTAAGTCATTTTTTCCATTAATGTCCTTGATAGTTGAAATGACTAGCTGGTGCAAACAACCTCCTTTGCATACATAATCTATCAAAAGGTAATTATGAACCTTTAATAAATTTTGTGTATACATAGTCATAACAATAATAATCATCATATTAAGCCAGCATAGAAGCTTGGTGGGGCCCTCAACAATTATATCAGCAATGTGACCCATTTTAAACATTATTGGTGTCATATTTTTCTCACCTAATTAGCCGTTGAGTCTCCTTTGGTAGCACACTAATCTCCACCCATCTGACCACCTTATTTTGTTTGAGCCTAATACCAGCCATAGAATCAACTACTGAGTAACCTTCCCTGTAGGTATGGAAAATGATAGTGTTCTGGAAGTTGTTGAGAAGCTCTTGAATTTCCACTATGACGGTGTTCACCTGCCACCCCATGCTTGACCTTTGGTTAATAGCCTCCATAATAACTTTGGAGTCCTCCTCGATCATCAGCAACCTGATATTCTTAGAGATGGCAAATTTTATCTCCCATAGAAGAGTCATGCCTTCGGCTTGGTTAACAATACTATTTCTGAGTGGCCTAGCATAATCCAAAAGTAAAGAACCATTGTGCTCATGTAGCACTCCACCCACACCCTAGGAAAGATTGTTTTCCACCACATAAAAGTTTAATTGGATCCAGCCAACAGGAAGGGCAACCCTACAAGTAGCATTCTGGACCATTAAATTTGAGTTGTCAAACCTAGTGAAGTTGACCAACAAGTTCCAATTGTCAGCAATTTTGATCTACAAGGATGAAGGGGGTGTAGAGGAAAGTTTCCAATTAGCTAAGGCACCATTCTCACATAGGATCTTGGTGCCCAGACAAAGAGAGGCCTCATGAAGGGAATTAGTCTCCTTGAATATCCTGTTGTTCCTTTCTTTCCATATAGTCCAACAAATGTGCGGGGGGAGTAAACACCATAGGAGATGGATGAGGGGGTGATTGGAAGAGGATCACCAAATAGTAAATTGGTGGATATCCTCCCCAAGGACCCAAGGGATCCTTAGTCTTCCAATAACTCCATGCCAAATACTAGTAGAGTAGTCACAATGTTTGAATAGGTGGTTCACAGTTTCCTCCTCCTTTTTGTAGAGAACACATCTCCTGGCTAGGGAGAACCCTCTTTTTATAAGGTTGTCATGGGTTAGCACTTTACCATGCATGAGTGTCCACCAAAAGAAGTTTATTTTTGGAGTCAAGTAAGGAATCCACACATTTTTCCAATCTCTAGGGTTGTTCTCCTCCTTCAGAAGCAAGTTGTAAGCAATCTTGACTGAGAATGATCCCACTTGGGTGGGGGCCCAAATGATAGATTCATAGCCATTAATTCTAGGAATTCTGACATTTCCCAAAATTTCCATAAGTTCATTAGCCAATTGTTCCAACTCAAGTCTATTTCTAACAAGGTGCGCTACATTTTTCCATCAAGCTCCAGTCATGTAGTTGTAGGTTATATCACCAAGGATAGGTCTGAGGTAGGTCATGAGGGGGCCAAATTTCCCAGAAAGGGTAGTGTAAATTTGGATCCATGAGTCATGCTAGAATAATATGGATCTCCCATTTCTGAGTTTCCAGAAGGCACCGTTAGAAAGCATGCTTTTGCATTTGCAAATATTCGCCTAGAGTTTGGAACATGGGGAAGGTCATTGTCCTTGTACAACATCCCATAAGGGTTCCCTTGAATGTATTTAGCTTCCATGATTTTACACCAATCTTCTTTTCTTTTTATAAGCTTCCATGCCACTTTCATGGTGAGGGCCCTATTCAACATGCCAATTCTCCTAAGTCCCAGGCCTCCCAGTGTTTTAGGAAGACAAACAGTTTCCCAATTGACCAAGGACATCCTCTTTTTCTCTTCAGATCTAGCCCACAAAAATGTTCTTTTAATCTTTTCAAGCCTATCAGCCATGTAGCTTTTGATCTTGAAGAGGGACAAAAAGTAAACAGGTATCCCCTGGAGAGTAGAAGCCACCAGTTGGAGTTTACAAGCATTGCTAAGGATCTTCCCTTTCCAGCTAGGAAGTTTCCTCTGGGTTCTCTCTAGGATGGAATTCTAGAATTCTTGAGAGACCTCTTTGATAGTGAGAGGGAGGCCTAGGTAGGTGGACGGGAGCAAAGCTAACTGACAGCCCAGGATCTAAAGCACTTTGATTTGGGTCTCGACAGGGGTTTTAAAGAAGAAAAGTCTTCTTTTCTAGTAGTTGATGCACTACCCTGAGGCCATAGCATAAGTCTCTAACAAGTTCTTCCACTATCTAGCTTCAATCACTGAAGAGTACCCAAAGAGGAAAGTATCATCCACAAATTGTTCCTGGATAGCTTTCTATAGAGTGGAAGCTAGTTTGACACCTTTTATTCTGCCCATGGAAGAGAGCAAAGTTAGATTCCTGCTAAGAACTTTAGTCATCATAATGAATAGATAGGGGGAGAGTGGGTCTCCATGTCTAAGACCTTTTTCAGGTTGAAAGAAGCCCCTCAGGGAGCCATTGACCATCATAAAGAAACTCATAGTTTGTGTATATTCTCAAATAATGCGAATAACCTTATCATCAAATCACATTCTACTAAGAATTTTAAAAAGAAAGGACCAATTAAATTTATCATAAGCCTTAGATATATCAAGTTTGAAAGCCATACCTAGTGCTTTACTCCTACCCATGGAGTGAATAATTTCATGTGTGGATATGGCAGCATCCATGATTTTCCTTCCTGACACAAAACCTTTTTGAGTAGGGCTAATTAGTTTGTCCAGAAGGGGCTTCAGTCTATTAACAAGAATCTTAGTGAGGATCTTATAGAACGTGTCAAAAATATGAAAACATGTCAGAAATACTAATAGTTAACACCTTATCATCCATAATTTTTTTACATAATTCAGTTTTAGTCATGTCCAAAAGGTGTTTTGAATTTAGATCACAAATTTTTGAGTTGACTCTTAATTTAAGAACATTTCTCGCATTAGGTGATACTCTTGTATTATCCTACCAAAAAATTTTAATCAAAATTTTGACTTCACTAGTAGATTTCATGTTGGACATTGGGAGTGTCCCACTAAAGGTCCATAAATGGTTTTCTGGAACACTTTCAAAGTTAACTCTTCTCTTTAAAACTCTTGCTAAATTTTTACGATGAATATTAAGATATCCACTTAATTTTGTAATTATTATTTTATCGGTAGTAGTTTTGATTACTAAAGTTGTTATTGCTCATCGTGTGACATTACTATCTTTAGAAGAGATTTTCTTTTCGATTGTGTCAAAGGCACTAGCAATAGTTGATACAACTTATTTTAGAGATTCATCCTTCTTCTTGGATTTCACATAAATGCCTAACCTCTTCAACACTTTTCCCATTTTAGTCATTTTAATTAGTTGTAACATTATTTGACATTGAAACCCAAATCTCTTATTAGAAAAACAATGTATAAACAATCTAGAAGCATGTTTTCTAATCTGTGTCCATGAAACCAAACCACATATTTTCTAGCACATCACTTTTAATTTGAAATTGTTCATTAATTTCATTATCATTCAAATGGGTTTCTTTCTCAATTGGTGGTTCTATGTCTACATTCACATTGTTGATTTCAATTTGAATTAGGGTTTCAATTTCACTTTCAATTGGGGTTTGAATTTTAGTTCCTTTAACATTATGATTAACATTAGTGATTTGTAGAGTTTGATGTGCAATAAAATTTGTTACTCTATTTTCAAGAATACAATCTAAATCATATAAATTGTAACATGTTTCTACCAAATGATCAAGTTCTTTATCAAAATAAGTTACATTTGGCTATGAAGACATACCTATATCCAATACTGGATTAGAAGATACACTTGAATTTGCTTCTTTTTTATTTTCTTCTTCAACCTTCACATCAATCATGGTGTCTTCAACGTTCTCCTCGTCTAAAATAATTGTTAAACTCGATGCTCCAACATTATTCTAGTTTTGAATTCTTTCTCTTCTTTTTCATTGTCATTTTTCCTCCTCCCTAATTTTTGCAACCTCCTCAACTATTAGAGCCTTCCTTTGCCTCTTTCTGCATTGCTTTGATGCCATGTTTATACCAAAATTTGAATTCAAAGGATTGTCTTCATGTCATATCCAAAACAACACAAAAAAGAGAATGTTGGTTCAAATTATTCTTTCTATAGTAATCAATTAAAAATATGATTGAATCATCATTAATCATTGAGATCAAACCCATAGTCCTATTTTTTTTGTCTATAATGGATATTTAAAAAATGGGCACCCATTATTTAAATGAAATGGGTGTCTGTTTCTAAAAATGAGTGCCTATTTCTATTTCAACAGATCAAATAGAAACGGGCACCCATTTTTTGAATTTCAAAAGTCAGTTGCTCATTTTTTTAAAACTAGGAGTGGGAACTATATCACCACCTTGGTTTTTGGTTCAAGACAGGCTTGGTGGGACCAAGCCTATTCTTGGGCCTGGAAAATTATGGCTAAGGCATTGGAATATACAATTTTTGCCTTGTCATATGTTTTGGAGGCCTTCCTGAATGAAATTTTTGACGAAATAGAAAACCCATTTTAGCTCTTATTGTACAGATTCTAAGAATATATATTTGATGGTGATATGAGTAATTTTAGTATATCTACAATATGTATTAAGCCAATGTGGTCCCTAAACTTGAAATACTAAGGTTAACTAAAATTTTAATAAATTTTTTTATTTTACATTTTTTGTAAAATGAATTATATGACATAAATCTAAATAGAATTTCCTTCAAGGTAATTTAAAAATTCTAACAAGTCAAGTTATCATCAAATTATGGTGGTCGCACACTAGAGGTTTCAAAAATGTACTTTATACGTAATTAAAAATCAATTTAAAAATATTCAATAAAAAAAGAAAAAATATTCTTATTAATCTTCAGTGTTTTAGGTACCTTTCCCCAGAAGGATTCACAAAAAATAACTTATTTACTTCAAAAAATGTTGGTTGTACATGTGTGTAGTATGGTCCTGAAATAAGCATTTTGAAATAGTGGTTTTTAAACATGCGTACTGAAATGCAATTTATACCATTTGGGTATTAAGATAAATTACATATTTGAAAAGTAGACTTAGAGCACTACATTTTCTATTACTCAAGTTTTTTGAAAATTCAATCTTTATGTGCTTCAAGTTTTGACATCAATTTATAAAATTTTTTTAAAATAGTGAAAACACTTCTAGTTTTTACCCAAAATGGGACTCAACTTCTTGTATCCATCCTCAAAGATCACAACTTATAAGTCTACGTTTCATACATATAATTTAGGAATAATAAAAGAATAATACACAAGTTATAACCCAATTGGGAGTATGAAAAAATATGTAGGCTCAACACCATGTTCACATAAAGGTCTTAGAAAATTTATGAAAATTATGTAAAGCATTTTTATTATTTAGGGTTCAATGGCCACATCACAAAGAAGTAAGCAATGGTCATTTTCTATGGTGATAAAATCCAAAAAAAATCTTCAAAATGTTGACCTCGAGCATGTGAATGAACAAAAGGGCATAGAGAGGTCTTGTTTTTTGTTTCTTTTGTCAAAACACATAAGTATATGGGTTGTGTATAGTAAAGGAAAACCCTCATGGTTGTTTCTCATTAAAATCTTGAATCCTTTTAGAGTATCACAAATAGCCTCAATGTCGCGAGTATAATAGTCAAATATGTATTTTCAAATCATTTTGTCTATGCACAAATCCAAGATGGTGGTTTTTCTAATGTAAATAGACTACCATTTGCAAATAAAACCCTTAGAAGTCATAATTAGAACAAGAAAATGAATGTATTTCTCCTTGTTTTTCTAAATAGCGCAAAGATAAAAGAAGATATATATAAAATCAAGTTACTTGTATTTTCCTTGAAGAAAATGTTTAAGGCACAATGAAGCATGAATTCCATGTTCAATAGTTTGAATCTATAACTCAAAATCTACAACAAAAACAACAGGTTTCAGAGAAATCTCCGATCCAAACTCTTGGTGGCAGCATGACAAAATCCAAGGGTAGAGAGAAAAAGTGTGAAATGAAGTGCCTAATGAGGTGAGTTAGGGTTTTAAAACCCTATTTCCTTTAAATAAGAGTAGACCTTTTGATGACATCATTTTCGTATGGGGTCCATTTAGTTTTTGGAACTAAATAACGTCATAATTGCCAAATTCTAGTAAATGACAATTTTGGAAGTTTTAAATTTGGAAAATAGTTTTTGGAATCTAGTTGGAACTAT
The DNA here is from genome assembly GCA_027943335.1 of Chamaecyparis obtusa. NCBI lineage: Eukaryota > Viridiplantae > Streptophyta > Pinopsida > Cupressales > Cupressaceae > Chamaecyparis > Chamaecyparis obtusa. The sequence continues at coordinate 188,387 of BSBK01006391.1, read as the reverse complement.
TTGGTTCACCTGGAATTCATAATGAGAAGATGGAAAATGTTGTTTGCATATGGATCTCAAAATATTATAATTGTTTCTTTACTCCCAATTCCCTTTTAAGTGGAATTAGAATTGATTTTCCAATTCCATGCATTTAGATGGAAGATTCAAATGCTAGTTTTAAGAGTAAATGAGAATTAAAAAATCCCTATTCCAGTTTCATGTTTTGTACACAAACACAAAAAATGTCAATTTTGGGATTTGACAATCCCAATTCCAGTCTAATTCCAACAAATAAATGGGTCTTTGGAGTTTGACCTAAAAGGGCATTGTAATATTGCCTTAGGTGATTTTTTTTATAAACTTATTGGAAGTATATCCCGTAGGTGGTAACCTAAAAAAGTAATATTTCCAAGGTTTTAATATAAGTGAATATCAATATTTTATTTTAAATAATAATTATTGATCTATTTAACCTCATAATTTAATGAATATTATGTGTAATGGTGGATAAAGATGTAGGGGATCTATCTTTACCCTTATTACATTTATATTTTTGTATTTATGTGAGAAATGGGGGAAATTATAAGATCTATCCCTAATCCAAATTCTTAAAAAGAGAGATCCAAATTGATTAATCACAAAGAAGCGATCAATGTACAAATGAATCAAACAATGGAAAATATGAAGAAAGGAGGAAATCCTATAATTCACTATAGAAACTATATACTTGAAGAAGGTAGATTCTAACATCAAAATAGGGTAAATCTGGAAAATACTGATTTCTGATATATGTGCACAGTTTTAGGGAATTTTGTAACCTACTTAGGACTAGAAATGTCGAGACAGAGAAAATCGAGAAAACTTTTGTCCTTCTGAGGTTAGGTCAACTTTGACCTAGATAGAGGGGCATAATCCTACCCTAGGGCACAATCTTACACCTCACTAAAGGTCACCTTGACTTGAAACAACTCTGACAGATATTTTGTTTGTGGATCTCAAAAGTTTTCCGAAAAGGATATCCAAATCTGAACTTCAATCCATTGTCTTGTACCTGTACCAGCAATAAAAATGGTTTTTGTTGTTTGGATGGGGGGTTTTCCTTGGTCAAACCCTAGTTTGGAATCAACCTTGAAAAGTAATTGAATTTGCAATATTATGAAACAAATTAAATGGAACTATTCACCTTGCTTATGTTGAAATCCTTGTGGAGGATTCGAATCCTTGAATCCAGAAGTATGGATGCTCCAAATGAATGTAGGAATGTATGAAAGATGTCTCAAATCAATCAGATTAGATCTTCAACACCAATCTTGAATGGATCTTAGCATAGGAAGAGGCTTGGATGAATGTGGATGGAGAAATCTTCAACAAGAGGGCTCCATAGAGATTGAATCCTTCAATGGCTAACCATGGATCTCCTTGATGAATGCTTGAATGCTTGAATGTTTGAAGATGAATGAATGCTTTCTTTCTTTCCTTATCCTTCTTGCTTGCTTGAGAGATTATGAGGATGGGAGATGGATTGAAATGAGAGAGGAAGGCTTCCTTTTATAGTGATCTAGGGCACAAACTTCTAGAGAGGCCAACATTGGAGAATTAAATCTCAATTAACCTTAACACCTAGAAATGGACCTAGATTAAATGCAATTTAAAAGTTTACCATTCTGAAACCTGAAACAGCTGACCTGAAAATAGGAAAATAAAACTTTCTGATGCTCGACATCCTGAAATTCCACGAACTTAAAAATTGGTCCTAGGGTCAGGGTTGAGGTCGACTCTTCCCTAGGTCAGATTTGAGGTTGACTTTGATCTAGGTCAGGGTCGAGGTCGACCTTGACCCATTAGGTCATCATTGACCCAGAAAGTCAAAATCTTCAGTTTCTCAAAGAAAGATGTCAGAAAGAGGTAGGAAATAGGGGGAGAGAAGCAGAATAGGGAGGAAACATCTAGATCCATGCAAAGACCTAATCAAGGCACTTGAAATGACCCTAGACCACTTACTTGGAGGGCTAAATGTTCTTATCATGGAAGTGCTTCCATTGTAAGATGATACATTAAGCCCCCACTTTAGAAAAAGTATGGACTCGATGCAAACTCTTGGTAAAGGAGATCATAATGAAAACATAATATTATTAACATCAAAGGGAAAAAATAAATTCTCAATCCCCCAGGGACTCAAGTCTTGATCAACTCCAAGATAGCAATAAGAGAGACATCTCTAGAAAAGAGAGAGAAAAGGGTGTGATTATCTCGCCCAATGAGAACTTATGTTCCATTGTGAACCACACTAGGAAACAATGCAACTAGAAAGATGGAATTGAACCGCCTAGTGAATGTGGCTACTCACTAGTCAACTCATCAAGGATTCACCCTCAGGAATATTCTATTCCATAAGAGTAAAACCAAAAAGAGATCCAACCTTAAGGACACCTTCGACCTTAAGGGATCAAAATTTTGAAAATGGAGGTTAAGAGATCCTAAATAAAAATCCATGCTTTAAGGATTAGTCACTAATCCATAAAGGGATAAAAGTATCCTAAAAAATAATATACGTATATCAAAAAGTGCGTGTGTGCAATAGGTGATCATAGCATACGACCCCATGTTAAAGTCATTGCTAACACTTTAACATGAGAAATGGATTTAACAAAAACATAAATAATTCCACTGATTACGTTTCTACTATGAGATTCCCCTAGACGAAGATAAATCAAGGGAAATACCACATAAACATACAAAAGAACATAGAAGGGATCTACCTATTGTGGGGTCAGTATGATCATAAGATAATATATATGATATTATTGCAAATGAATTGACATCATTCCACAAAGAAAGTAGAACTACAATCACAATGGAGGAAAGATCACATAAGAGATACAAAGAAGAATCTTTTCAGACCATGTCATGGAGACCAAAAAAATATTTAGTGCTACCAAGTCCCGAATCCAAGCAAACTATATGAGGAAACATTTACGAATAATAGCACAAGTACAACATAACATGAAACAACATATAGAAGAATAAAGATACATATAGAATAATTTTACAACAGGTTTGATTCCTTTATCACCTTGGGTTGTATAAAAGAATCTAACAACATTTAGTAAACACATCATGGGAGAAGCACATTACAATAGCCAAACACACATCAAAGCTACCATAAAGGATAAGCTAATCAAGCATGCCACCTAATCTCCCCATCTCATTCTATATCATTTAGGGAAGGTGGGTAACTCACAATAGGGACTATATCCAACATAGTAGGAATGATAGCCAGTTCCAAACAAGGATCCTATTGAGAATCATAATGTTTGATACTAGGTGTAATTTTCAATTGTGATGAAAGAATATTAGGTAAATAAATGTCAATGTCAATAGTTTCATATTCATCACTAACATCATCAAGAGTATCTTCTTCATCTAAGATCATTTTAACATCATTATTAGTAGTAACTTCTTCTAACACATCATGCATAGGCTTATCAAAAGAAGGTAAAGATTTTTGAAGAGTAGAATTACGAGCTTTAGCTTGAGCATGATGCTTCTTACGAAATTCATTAGCAGATCAATTATGTTTTTCCTTACTTGAAATATGTTGAGAACTAGGAGGAACAGCCACTACATCCTTCACATGTTCTATAGGAGGATTAATAGGATTATCAGTAGACTGACAAGCAATAGTAGGAGCTTGATTAACAGAACTAGCAGCCATGGAGGTATGGAAGGTGTAGGCAAAAGACCATGATTAAGATCCATAGGAGGTATGCTTAACTCAAGAATCTTATGATGCTTATAGGTTTGATATGAGCGGAAAAGATTATTAGGTTGAGAAGGACATGAATTAGGTAATGGAGGCGAAAAGAAGTCAAGGGTAGCACATTCTTTGGGCGTAGAAGGTTGATATAAACTATGATTAACCATATTCACTTCTTCATAATGAAAAAATTTAAGACATATATGGATAGGTGAAGCAACAACATGCATGGCATTTAACCATGGCAAACCAAGCTTGACTTGAAACTAATCAGAAGTAGGAACAACAATAAAGGTAGTGTTCACAATTTTACCACAAAGTTCAACCGACAAGTTAATAGAACCAAACGATGGATAAATAAAACTATTACAAGTTTGAATCCACACATCAAATGTATCATAAGAATCACGTTGCAAGTTTTTCATAAAAAGATTTTCTTCAGTAATAACATTTACTAAGGATGTAGAATGAATAAGACAATCACAAGTAGGTATTTGAGAAATCTTAGCATAAATGTAAAGGGGACCATCAAGAGCCTTAATAGTCTCAGAATCATCAAAGGTAATCAAAAGTTCCTGAGGTCTTTTATTCTTAGGTTGTTTTCAAGGTTTAGGCTGAATTTTCAATTTAGGTTGCAATTTTGGAATAGGTTGAGATGGAACTTGAGATTGAATTTGAGGTTAAGGCTGAGGTGGAGATATAGATTGAACAACATGCTCCACTTGGTTATCAATGTGATTAAGATCATCCATCTTTGAATCATACATAATATCCATAGAAGATGGCTGAGCAATGGTATTAGTATCATGTGTAGGTAAAGGATTCGTATAGATTTGAAGATTTTGATTAGGAGGGGAGACATATTTATTCCCACTACCATCAAGATTACCAATAGATAAGGCATTAGAGTCAATTAAGTCTTGAACCTTATGTTTTAAAGAATAACATTTCTTAGTATCATGACCATTCTAACGATGATATTGACAAAAAGCTTTATTATTAAAGGATTTATATGCAATCGTAGTAGGTAAAAGAGGTTGAATAGGATGTAAAGTAATAATATTAGTGGTCAAAAACCTATTCATAATAGAATGAAAAGATTCAGATAGAGGAGTAAACATACAATTTAATTGAAAAGCAGAGGATGTAGAAGTAGCATTGTGAGATGCAACAACAACTTGATCAGAAATTGCATTCGCTTGTTTGTTTATCTTGACATAGTTGTTGAATTTTTTAAATTTATTTGGATTAGGAGCATCATAAATTTTATCAATTGGAATAGGAGCCATTGGAGTGTTACTCTCAAATTGACTCACTTGTAATTGATAATGATGAAGCAATGCACAAAGCTTTTGAAAAAAGGTAAATTTAGTAAGAAGAATCTTATCTCTAGTATCCTTTTTCAAATTTTAAATAAACATACGTTGAATATCAATATTAGGAACATGATAGGAAATTTGAGCATGTAAATGCTTAAATCTACCAATAAATTCAGTCAATTTTTCCTTAGCACTTTGTTTACAATGCATCAAATCAGTCAAAGACACTTGCAGACCAATGTTATTTTGAAATTGTTGAATAAAAGCATTGGCAAGTTGTGGAAATGAGTCAATAGAATAAGGAGGCAAGGAAGAATACCATTTTAAGGCCTTGTCACAAAAATTTATAGCAAACAACTTGGCTAAAATCCTATGGTCATGACCATAATCACTACAAAGGATTTGAAATGTTTTAACATGATGAATAGGGTCTCCTTTTCAGTTGTAATTCTCAAGACAAGGCATATCAACTTGCTAAGGAATAGGAGTACGAATGATGTCTCAAGAAAAAGGACTTCCCATGTCACATGTGAGAATACTAAAATTGTTTTGAGTCAAGGATGCTTGTTGTTGTTGTAAGGATGAAAAATTTTGAGCCAAACTAATGATTATTGAATCATTAGAGGAAATAGGAGTAGCAACATTAGAAACACTAGGTAAAGTGTATGAATCTATAGGAATGGAAGACACAACTAGAGGAACACTTGGAACTATAGTTGGAAGAGGATTAGGATAAGTAAAAGGAAAATTATGATGAGAAGGTTGTGATGTAGGAAGGGACACGGGAGGAACACTCATAGGAATTAAGGGAACTATCACAATCACCAAAGAAGGAGTATAGGTAGGAATACTAGAGAAAGGAACATAAGAATGTTCGACAATAGTCACTAGAGGAATCAACCCTAAATCTTGAGCTTCTTGAGCTAAAGGTTTAACATTTGAAAGCACAAGTTGAGTAATACCACGCAAGAGATTAACACCTTGATCACTATCATGAAGAAATTTCTTAAGAGCCTCTATAGCTTGAATGTAATCTTGATTATGGTTTTCTTGAATAAGTCAATTACCCATTTTATCAAGTTCAGTTGAAAGTTTTTGGATTTGTTTAGGAGGAACTCTTCAAGCATCATCCTCATCATGAGATGAGTGAGAAGAGTTTTTCTCCATAATAGGATTGGAATCATGAATAATCAAATTGTCATCTAAGATCCTAAGGAAAGGAGATGAAGATTCAAGATCAAAGGCACCCATGAGTCTACGACTTCTTCTAACCAGAATGTTATAAGTAGGACTAGAGGTAGTAAAGCTCATATACCAATGTAACGCAAATGAACTAAACTAAGAACACACAAAGCATAAACAAATGAATATTTTTGTATTTTAAAGAGATTTTGCAATTTTTTTGTATTTTTGAAATAGAAAGGAGCATGCAAGATTTAACATAAAAGGAAAATCTAACACCAAAAAGGGAAATCTAACACCATAAGCACAATAGGGCATCTAATTCCACAAAAGAAAAGTGGGTAAGCGTGTCAAGTTCACCAAAATGTAATGGTGGATAAAGATGTAGGGGATCTATCTTTACCCTTATTATATTTATATTGTTGTATCTATGTGAGAAATTGGGGAACGTATAAGATCTATCCCTAATCCAAATTCCCAAAAAGAGAGATCCAAATTGATTAATCACAAAGAAATGATCAATGCACAAATGAATCAAATAATGGAGGATATGAAGAAAGGAGGAAATCCTATGATTCAATATAGAAAATATATGCTTGAAGAAGGCAAATACTAATCTCAAAATAGGGTAAATCTAGAAAATGCTGATTTCTGATGTTTGTGCACAATTTCAGGGAATTTTACTACCTACTTTGAGATGGAAATGCCAAGATAGAGAAAACCCAGAAAACTATTTTCCTTCTAAGGTCAGGTCAAATTTGACCTAGATAGTGGGGCACAATCTTACCTCGGGGCATAATCTTACCCCTCAATGAAGGTCATCCCTGACCTGAAACATCTCTAATAGAAATTATGTTCATGGATCTCGGAAGTTCACTGAAAAGGGTATCTAGATTTGAACTTCAATTCATTGTCATATACCTATACCTGCAATAAAAATGGTTTTTGTTGTTTGGATGGGGGGTTTGCCTTGGTCAAACCCCAGTTTGGAATCAACCTTGAAATGTAATTAAATTTGCAACATGTATAAACAAATTAAATAGAACTATTCACCTTACTTATGTTGAAATCCTTGTGGAGGATTCGAATCCTTGAATCCACAAGTATGGATGCTCCAAATGCATGTAGGAATTGATGAACTACAAACAATTTAGAACGTAATTGAAGAATATGTGATTTAAGATCACTGAGCTAATTGATTATATATGACATATGATTAAATCAGTATTATGTTGTCATTGATGTCAACTAGTTTGACAACGCCTAAGTACCTGTAGTAAAGGAGTGGAAGAGATGAAGTACATAAATATCTACATGAGGAAGACGGATATGAAAGATGAGGATAAAGAATACATTGAGTAACTTGTTGATGAGTCTATGACCTTATGATATTGACTTGATTATGTTTCATTCATTTGTGATGAGGAAAAGAGTTGAAAGACACAAACCAGTGTTGTCGATTGATGAAGCATTTTAGTGTACACCGATGAAGTGAAGTGTATATTGAGCATAGTGTAAATTGAGCTTGTGTTCACTGACGCATTTCTTTGTTAATTGAGAATAATAGAGGAACTAAATGACTAGCTTAGCCAACAAGATTGATGAGCTGAAAAGTGTATGATTTCGAGGTAACAGATAATGTTTGTTACACAGATCGATGACTAAAAAAATTTAGGAAAGATCTAAAGGATGAGAATCAAACAAGTTATTGACACATAAGTCGAGGTATGTTTAAGAGGAAAAATCAATGAAGATGATTAAGAAGAAAAATCTAATGGAGCAGAAGAAAATGGTTTACTCGTCTATATAAGAGACTGGAGATTTCATAGTGAGATGTAATACCAGAAGGAGGAGACTACGGAATTATTGTGTGAACAAGTTTTCATGCATACCTGATCATACTGGTTAGTGAGAACCAAACTATAGAGTTTTTACTGAGTGACAGGAAGCTATTACCGAGAGACAATAAGTTACTAAACATTGATTGGAACAAAATTGATTTAATGATCAGAGGATTGAATGAGCTTAACATTGATATGTACATCTGTAATTGAATTTGTATTAAGGCAGATCACCTATTGTTACATTTTAACCATTGTGCACAGTCAAATCTCTTAACCAAGTGGACTAAGAAAATCTTTTATGTATCATTCATAGAATGAACATTGTTATCCTGTCAACCCTAGCATGACTATTGGTTGGACAATAATGGTTGGTCTTAAATCCTCTAACAAGGTCAGACCTAACAGTGTGTTTGTAACCTTTAATAGGGTTGGGTCTTCACTGACCTCACTTCAGAAGAGTGAATATTTTTGGGTTGCCAGTCCCAGGTCACTTTTCCCTTCACAGGGTTTCCACATTAAATCTCTTGTGTTATGTGTTGATTGTGATGTTTGTTTGATGTCATATTTGCATGTTGCATATTTGATTTGATTAGTAACTACTATATGTTTTAGACTAGTAATCGGTAAAAGCATAGATAGTATAGTATTTTAAGTTACCGAGTATCAGAAGTTTTAAGTATTTGTTTTGGATTATAAATTTTGTATTGGGACACTAGATAATTGATTCACCCCCCTCTCAGTTATTCTAACAATTGGTATTAGAGCATTGGTTGCTTAGATCATATTTTTAAGGAATTCGGTACAAAGATCTCAAAATGTATAAGAGGGAAGTGCCAAAGCTAAACAAAGAGAACTTCATAGTATGGCAAAGCTGAATGAAGTTACACATATTTGGAATTGGGAATTCTGCACTAGAATAGATGGAGAATGGCTATATAGAACCGACCGCTGGTCCCCTGACACTTGATCAACTAAGAGACATGCATGAACACAATGTTACTATGATGGAGATTGTTTCTGCCTATATCGATTCCAAATTTGAAGATATTAAAAGCTACACTACTACAAAAGCCATGTGGGATAAACTTTCTCAAGTTTATAGTGGAGATGTGAATGTCAAAAGAGCTAGAGCATAAAGCTTAAGGGGAAGATTCGATGATATGAAGATGAAGGAAGGTAAGAATATTGTGCAATACACAAATAGACTGAAAGAGGTAGTACATGCTATTAGAGAATCTAATGGAGTTATTAGTGAAGAGATAGTTGTAAGCAAAGTCCTCAGAACCTTATTGCTAGTTTACACAATCAGAATATCTACTATTCATGAAACAAGGTCTGTAGCTAGTAATGTCCTTACACTTGACAATCTAATTGGTAAAATTACAACCTTTGAATTGAATAACTTTGACAATAGTGTTGTTCCTTCTGTGGAATCCACTTTCATGTCTTCTCTGAAGATTGGTAAGTCTAGCAAGAATAATAGGAATGATGATGGTGATAGCAATTCTGATGATGAGCTTGATGAACTTGAAGCTCTTATGGCCAAAAGATTACCCAAAGGTAAAGGAAGGTATAGAGGTAAGCTAACTTTGGCATGCTTTAACTATAAAGAGGTTGGCCACATTGCTGCTAGATGTCCACATAAGAAAGATGATGAAAGAACCAAAGACTGATTTGAAGGAAGCTATGGGAGAAGAGTCAACAAAAGCTATAGACACAATAGAGATAACCAAGATAGTAATCATACAGGCAAAAGGGTATGTTACATAGCCAAAGATAATGAATCTAAATATGATTTTGATGATGATGTAGAAGTTGTATTTGTTGCTATGAAAGATGACTTAGAGAAAGAAGATCAACATGTAGAAATAATGTTGATCTCTAAAGTGAAAAAAAATAATACATTGATCATAAATAGTGGCTATACACATCACATGACTGGTGATGAGGATAAATTTGATCAACTTGAAGAATACAATGGAGGATCTATTAAGATGGGTAATGACACACCCTGTATGGTAAGAGGTAAAGGATCCATGATGATAAATGATAGGATAAAATGTGAAAATTCTTATTGGGTAGATGGATTGAACTATAACCTGTTAAGTGTGGCACAACTGAACAATTCAGGTCGCCAAGTTGCTTTGAAGAGAAAGAAAGTGAAAATCTTTGATGATGGTGGAAGATTAGTTGGAACTGGTGCATAGTCAAGAGGTAATCTATTTTATCTTGATACTGATGAATCTTCTTGCTTGATGATGAAAAATAAAGATGCTTGGTTGTGGCATAAAAGGTTATGCCATGTGAACTTTGATAACATGATTAAGATCAGTAAAAGGAAAAGAGTTAGAGGTCTTCCTAACTTGTCAAAACATAATCATGTTATGTGTCATGAATGTCAGAAAGGTAAGATGACTAAATCTAGTTTCAAAAGTAATAATTATTCAACAAAGAAGATACTTGAGTTGGTTCATACCGATCTGATAGAGGAGGTGAATTTATCTCTGATGAATTTACTAATTTCTATAATGAGCATAGTATTAAAAAATAGGTCTCTACACTAAGGAAAACTTAGCAAAATGGGATTGCTAAAAGAAGGAATAGGTCAATAGTTGACTATGTAAGAACACTGATGCTACAAAAGAATGTTTCTTAGACATACTAGACGGAAGCTATCAGTACAGTTGTTTATGTTTTGAACTAAGTACAATTAAAGAAGGACACTAACAAGACACCCTATGAGTTGTGGTTTGGACACAAACCTACTGTAAGTTATTTCAAGAATTTTGGAAGCAAATGTTTTATTTTAAAAGATGAGAGAAATGGGAAGTTTGACTCAAAAGGTGATGAAGGGAGATTTCTAGGATATTCTAGTTAAATAAAAGCATATAAGTGTCTGAATAAAACTACTAATAAAATTATTGAAAGTACTAATGTCTAAGTTGATGAGTTTGATGAAAAGAATGCAGAGGAAAGTACAAAGGAACTGGAAGACTATGGTAGATTCAATTACATTGAACACCCAGAGTATCTACCGAAGCCATAGCCTATGATAACTGGTCAGTAGGAAAATAATACAAAAGAATAGGAAAGAGAAACCGATGAGCTGGATGGACCTATCGAGCAAGAAAATGAACTTGCATAGGATGAACAAGAAAGAAGAGATAGAGCACTGGCAAGATTTTTCAGGAGACATCATTCTGAGATACAAATTATTGGAGATAGACAAGCTGGCATGCAAACAAGGAGTAAGACAAGACAAGGTACATGTCTACTTTGTGATTATGAATTGAAAAATGTAAAAGTTGCATAAGAAAATGATGAATGGGCTAATGCAATGAAAGAGGAAATAGAATAGATAGAGAAGAAAAAAACCTAGACCTTAGTACCCCGACCGAAAGATAAGAATGTTATTGGCACTAAGTGGATATTCAGGAACAAGATGAATGAAAATGGTGAGGTAACAAGGAACAAAGCTAGATTGGTATGCAAGGGATATACACAGGAGGAAGGAATTGATTCTGGTGAAAAATTTTCACCTATTGCTAGATTAGAAGGAGTTAGAATGCTACTTGCATATGCTGCACACAAGAAATTCAAAGTTTATCAAATGGATGTTAAGTCAGCATTTCTGAATGGAATACTTGAAGAAGAAGTCTATATAGAACAACCTGAAGGGTTTTTTGATCTAGAAAATAAAGACATGGTATGTAGATTACATAAAGCTTTGTATGGTTTTAAGCAAGCACTGAGAGCCTAGTATGATAGGTTGCATACTTATTTATTATGTAGTGGATTTGTTCGAACTAGTGAGAACAATAATTTGTACGTGGAAGGAGATACTGATGACACTATTCTTATTGTTGAGATATTTGTGGATGATATTATTTTTGGAGGTCAATATAACATATGTAAATATTTTGCTGATGAGACAAGAAAAGAGTTTTAAATGTCTATGTTTGGAGAGATTAAGTTCTTTTTAGGACTACAAGTGATTCAACAGAATGATGGGATATTCATCACACAATCCAAATATATCAAGGAAGTATTGAAGACATTTGGCATGGAAGATGATAAACCTATGGGAACATCAATGGCTGCTAGATGCAAACTGACTAAGGAAGATGAAACTATAGAGGTAAACTAGACACTATACCGATCTATGATTGGTAAGTTAATGTATGTAGTTCACAGTAGACTAGATATAGTACATGCTGTGGGAATTGTTGCTAGATTTTCTACAAACCCTAGAGAATCACATATGATTGCTACAAAAAGAATCTTAAGATACCTAAAGAAAAAATAAAATTATGGATTATGGTATCCTAAGGAAGGCAAGTTTGAACTAAAGGTTTATACTAATGCTGATTGGAAATGTGGATGATAGAAAAAGTACCACCTGAGGATAATTTTTCTTTGGTGAAATGCTTGTTACATGGACAAGTAAGAAGTGGGCTTGCATTTCTAATGAAGGGTGCTCCCCTTAATACCACAAACACATAACAGAAATAGAGAAACAACAACAATAATATGCAAGAACAAAAAATTGGCTTCTTAATATCTCCACAAATGTGGAATTACAAACTTTCAGAATTACAATATTCTGTAGGACAAAGCCTCAAATCAATACCTAGATCTACTACCCGGAACTGCCCTAAACAACACTACGGCCTTCTTTATATAGGCAATTCCCACCGCCCGAGAAGGTTCTAGAAATTTAGCCCTTAGGGCCGACCAAATTTAGAATTATTTTATTTTACAATTTATTACATCAAAGTCAGCTCAAAATGAGTTTTGAAACCCAAACATAAATTTTGAAAAAAAAATTATTTTCTACCATTTCAGGTGACCCAACTTCTGAGGACCATAAGTCATCATCCATTGACCCGATTGGCTATTATAACCCCATTCTAGAAACAACACGAAGCACTCTACAAGATTGACCCATGCAAAGTGCTTGTCACCCAATATTTCAACCTCATCCGGGGCCTCTAAAGCCTTCAAAACTGAGTTTGAAGTTTCTGTACCCTGCTGCCAATACCAAAAATCTTCAATATCTTCAAAACTAGACCTGAACTAGCCATGAAAATTTGTTGGCAGGCTGATATGACTGAGATGAACCTCCACATGTAAAATTAGAACATTCTGAGATCGTAAGACCAACTTACTAAAAATAGCCAGTTTCCATAAATAGCAACTCTACACAAGATAGCCCTTATTGAATACAAAAATAGAAATATTTTGAAATATTTTTGGGTGATGCAAGATTGCTCTTACACCCAGGATGCTCCTGCATCAGACACCCGGGGTAATTTGAGAAGTGACCCTGTCACGACTCAGGTGTGCAGAGGAAAACCAAGATGGTTAACCTCCTCCTTTGTTAGCCATGATGAATCTTCAATAGGTCATCCTTTCCATTTGACCAAATACTCTTCATATGTCTTGTTCCTTGTGCTTCTGCCAACATGACTATCCATTATGTCTTCAATCTCCTTGATATCTGAACTGGTTGCTAGAATACTCCACTGTGCTGCTGCAACCTCATCTTCAACACCTCCTTCGTGATACTCTGTCAAATCTGAAATATTAAACACTAGTGAAATATTCAGCTCACTAGGCAATTCCACTTCATATGCATTTCCTGAACCATGCTTCTTCAATATCTTATATGGTCCAAACTTCTTCATTTTCAACTTGTTATATGTACCAACCAGAAATTGCTCCTTCTGCAAATGAACCATGACTTCATCTCCAACCTGAAATTTCTTATGCCTCCTTTTCTCATCTGCCTTAGCCTTATATTGTGCATTCATCTTGGTAATATGCTTCCTCACCTCCTCATGGATGTTCTTCAAGTGTTCTGCAAAATCCTCAGCTTCAGTACTACTTATTTCTCCTTTATCTATCTTTCTCAATTCAGATGCATTTCTTGGACTACTTCCATATACAATCTGGAATGGTGATTTACCAGTACTTCTATTGACAGAATTATTGTATGCAAATTCTGCTTGTGGTAAAATCAAATCTCATCCTATTGGCTTATCTCCAACCAAACATCTCAGCAGATTTCCCAAACTTCTATTCACCACCTCTGTCTGTCCATCAGTCTGTGGATGATGTGATGAACTGAACTTCAAATCTATCTTCAACTTCTTCCACAATGTCTACCAGAAATATCTAACAAACTTAGTAGCTCGATCTGAAACTATGGTCTTTGGCAAGCCATGTAGTCTCACCACTTCTCTGAAAAACAATTTTGCTACATGAACAACATCATTAGTCTTCTTGCAGGGAATGAAATGTGCCATCTTTGAAAATCTGTCAACCACCACAAAAATTGAATCATGTCCCCACTGAGTTCTCGGTAAACCAAGAACAAAGTCCATACTGATATCCTCCCAAGGCTTCTCTGGTATAGGTAATGGCTGATACAACCCTATATTCTACTTCACTCCTTTCACCATCTGACATACTCTGCAACTCTATACAAACTTCTTCACATCTTGCTGCAATTGTGCCCAATAATAATTCTCACCAACCAAAGCAAGGGTTTTATCATGACCAAAATGTCCAGCCAATCCTCCACTATGCTTCTCCTTGATGAGATTCTCCCTCATAAAACTTCATAGAATGTACATCTGACTCCCTCTGAATAGCATATCATCTTGGATGATAAAATCCAACCATTTCATCCTGTCTAGAGTAACAGGTTCTGTACAAGCTTTCCAAGCTTCACCAAAATTAAGATCCTCTAGATACAAATTCTTGAGTTCCTTGAACCCAACCACCTCAATCTGCATCTCTATCAACAATAGTTGCCTTCTGCTAAGAGAATCTACAACCCTGTTAGACTTTCCACTTCTATGTTTCAAAATAAATGTATAACTCTGCAAAAACTCAACCCATTTCAAATGCCTCTGATTCAACTTTTCTCGACTATTCAAATATTGTAAAGCTTGATGATCAGTATACAAAACAAACTCCTTAGGAAGTAGATGATGTCTCCACTTCTTTAATGCCTGAACTATAGCATAACATTCTTGATTATAAATAGAATACTTCCTCTTGGCATCATTTAACTTCTCACTGAAATAAGCAATAGGTTTACCTTCTTAGCTCATAACAACTCCTATTGCAGTACCACTAGCATCACAATCTACTTGAAACACCTTATTAAAGTCTGGAAGTGCTAAAACAGGTTGTTCTGTAACTTTTTGTTTCAACAATTGAAAACTCTTTTCTGCCCCATTAGTCCACTTAAACTCTTTTCTATCCCCTCTCATTGTTTCAGTCAAGGGACCACAAATACTGCTAAAATTTCTGATAAAATTTCTGTAAAAGCTAGCCAAACCATGAAAAGATCTTACCTCAGTAGCACTCCTTGGAGTAGGCCATTCAAGGATAGCCTGTACCTTCTCTGGGTCCATTTTTAGACCTTCTACTGAAACTACAAATCCCAAATACACTAACTCTTTCTTCACAAAACTGCACTTCTTCAAATTAATCAACAATTTCTCATCTCTCAACTTCTCAAACACCATACAAATATGCATCATATGTTCCTCAAATGTCTTGCTAAAAATCAAAATATCATCTAGGTAAACAATGAAAAACTTACCCAGAAATTCTTTCATAACCTCGTTCATGAGCCGCATGAAAGTGCTCGGTGCATTGGTTAGCCCAAAAGGCATGACTAACCACTCATACAGCTCTTCCTTTGTCTTGAAGGCAGTCTTCCATTCATCTCCTTCTCTGATCTGAATTTGGTGATATCCACTCTTTAGATCTATCTTTGAGAAATACATAGCTCCACTCAAACAGTCCATAATATCATCCATTCATGGCAATGGAAACCTATACTTGATTGTGATGTTGTTTATTGCTCTGGAATCTGTACACATCCTCCATTCTCCATTTTGTTTTGGTGCTAATACCACTGGTACAGCACAAGGACTCAGACTCTCTCGAATCAAACCCTTCTGCAATAACTTGTGTACTTGTCTGTTCAACTCTTCACTTTCTGCTGGTGTCATTCTGTGTGCTGCCTTGTTTGGCAAACTGGCCCCTGCAATCAAATCCATCTGATGACTAATCTTCCTTACCGGTGGTAATCCATCAGGTACGTTATTAGATACAATATCTTGGAACTCATTCAACAAATCTACAACCTCTACAGGTACATCCTCTACTTCTTCTTTACCAACTTTTGGAATTAAAGCAAAACACACATGCTCATGCCTCATACCATCTAAGAATTTTCTTCCATCAACAAATGTTATTCTTGCATTACCACATACCTTTTCTTCGGTCTCCTTCAATGGCTTTAGCTTATGTCGCACTCCATCCTTTGTTAGGGAATATGTATTCGCACAACCATCATGTACATCACATCTATCAAACTACCATGGTCTACCCAACAACATATGACATGCATCTATAGAGATGATATCACATAGTACCTCAGCTTGGTACCCACCAATCCTGAATTTTACCAGGCACTGTTCACTGACCATGACCTTGTGGTCATCCTGCACCCAGGCAATCCGATATGGATGTGAGTGTTTCTGTCTCTTGAGCTTCAACTTTGTCACCATCTCTTCTAACACTAAATTGTCAGTGCTTCCACTATCGATAATCACATCACAGCATTTACCCTCACACTTGCATCTAGTGCGAAACAAGCTCCTCCTTTGTTCAGGTTCGTTCTCACCACTCAGTAAGACTCTTCTGTTAATTAGTGTTTCTCCTCTTTTAGCATCTTCAAAATTTGATGATCTAGCATCTTCATCTACATGTGCAACTCTGGCCTAGCCTTCATTTCTCCTATATGTTCTGCCTTGGCACTGAGGACATTCAAATGCGCTATGACCTTCTTCTCCACAGTGAAAACATGTTCCACGGAAGCCTCCTCTTCCTGAACCTTGTCCTCTTCCTCTTCCCCTCTGATCTCTATTATTCTGATCTTGGAAATGATTGGAATTGTTTCCTCTCTGATTCTGGCTGCTACTGGCCTCATCCTTCTTTTTCGGATCTTCATTTCGGCCACCATATGACCGTCCACCAGATCTTCAACCATGACCTCTTCCATTTTGTCTACTCTCAAACTTCTTGTTCAGCTTTTCCTCTACTTTTAGGGCAAACTGGTATGCCTCCTCAATAATGTTCATTCGAACCAGATTCAACTCCTCCTGAATGCTTGGCCTTAACCCATTAAGGTATCGGGCAACTTTCTCCTTATCAGCTTCTGCATGGCCTATTCTGATGAGGAGTCGATAGAACTCCTCTGTATACTCTTGAACAGATCTTCTTGCTTGCTTCAAACTTTGCATTTTCTTTAGTAGGTCAAGCTCATAATCAATAGGAATGAACTGTCACTTCAATTTATCCACCATCTGATCCCATCTTGTGATTTTATCTTTCCCTCTTCTATTTCGCTCCAATTGAATTTCTTGCCACCAGATCTTCGCATGACCTTTCAGTCTGGCCTTCACAAATTTGACCCTATCAGGATCCTCAACATCTTCATACTCAAAATATTCCTCACATCCATTGATCCAGTCGATCAATTCCTCTGGGTTAAGATTTCCAGAAAATGTAGGAACCTCAATCTTAGGTCTTTTCCCAATCTTGGAAATCACCCGAAAAAGTCTTTCTTCCTCCTGGGTCACAATTTTAGATTCTCCTTCTTGATATTCTTCTTCAGCTTCATCCTCGCTTTCGTCTCTGACATTAAGATTCATTCCTCTACGAATCTCTTCTTGCAATGCTCACACTTGTCTCTACAGCTCTCTAACCTCAGGTGTCATAGCACCAGCTCTTCCGCCACGTTCTCTTTGTGGAGGCATTTTCACGATGCGTGCTGAAACCCTAGCCACGGTCCTGGTGCAAACTGTCTCACAGTCGGTGAAGTGTTTACACACTCAAGAACTCCTGCTCTGATACCACTTGATGAAGGGTGCTCCCCTTAATACCAAAAACACATAACAGAAATAGAGAAACAACAACAATAATATGTAAGAATAGAAAATTGGCTTCTTATTATCTCCACAAATGTGGAATTACAAAATTTCAAAATTACAATATTTTGTAGGACAAAGCCTCGAATCAATACCCAAATCTACTACCCGGAACTGCCCTAGACAACACTATGGCCTTCTTTATATAGGTAATTCCCATCGCCCAAGAAGGTTCTAGAAATTTAGCCCTTAGGGCCAACCAAACTTAGAATTATTTTATTTTACAATTTATTACATCAAAGTCGGCTCAAAATGAGTTTTGAAACCCAAATAGAAATTTTGAAAAAAAATTATTTTCCGCCATTTCAGGTGACCCAACTTCCGAGGACCATAAGTCATCACCCATTGACCCAATTGGCTATTATAACCCTATTCTGGAAACACCATGAAGCGCTCTGCAGGCTTGAACCATGTAAAATGCTCGTCACCCAAGTTTTCAACCTCATTCGGGGCCTCTAAAGCCTTCAAAACTGAGTTCAAAGTTTCTGTACCCTGCTGCCAATACCGAAAATCTTCAATATCTTCAAAACTAGACCTGATCTAGCCATGAAACTTTGTTGGCAGGCTGATATGAATGAGATGAACCTCCACATGTAAAATTAGAACATTCTGAGATCGTAAGACCAACTTACTAAAAATAGCCAGTTTCCATAAATAGCAACTCTGCACAAGATAGCCCTTATTGAATACAAAAATAGAAATATTTTGAAATATTTTTGGGTGATGCAAGATTGCTCTTACACCCAGGATGCTCCTGCATCAATTTCTCAGTCTACAGCCAAAGTAGAGTATATTGTTGCTGCTATGAACTATTCAAATATTGCATATATTAAACAATTTATGGAAGGTATGAATGAGGTAATCACTAAGCCAGTGATTATATAATGTGATAATACAAGTGCAATTAATATTTCAAAGAATCTAGTGATGCACTCTAAGACAAAGCATATATCTATTAAGTATCACTAATTAAGAGAACAAGTACAGGAGAAGCAAGTTAAGTTAGAATTTGTTATATCAAAAGAACAACTTGCAGACATATTTACAAAATCTCTACTGAATGATACATTTGAGTACTTAAGGACTAGACTAGGGGTCTGTCCCCTATCTACTGGTCATTAATGTGATCTGGATTTTGCATTAGCCTAATTTTATTAGATCATTCATGTTGATGTAGCATAGTTCACACTTTGGATCATGTTCAAGGTTATGATAAGTTTGAAGAACTAAAATAGAGTGGGATATCAGTATACAGAGATACATAGAATGCATTTGACAACAAAGAGTTACTTGGTTGATAAAGAGTAGTGTGTTTATTTGTTTCTTTGGAATTGTTGTCAAAGGGAGAGCTAAACAATATGAAACAATATACACCAATGAGAACTATCTGAGGTAGAGATAATCTGGAAGAAAGAAAGAACACTGAAGATCAGTTACTAAGAATAGAAGCAGGAACTTGAGAGTTGAAAAGATCATATTTGTAGAATGTCAAAGCTGCATTGTTAATGTTGTTGAGTAACATAGTGATTAAACATATTAAGATAGGGAGATCTTGTACAACATTTTTTCAAAGAGTTGTAGAATACATGTTTGGTATGTGTATGGTATATTTCATATTAGTTGAGTTGCCATCAATGCCAAAGAGAGAGATTGATGAACTACAACTGATTTTGAACCTGATTGAAAAATCTGTGATTTAAGATCATCGAGTTGATTGATTAGATATGACATATAATTAAATCATTATTATGTTGTCATTGATGTCAACTAGTTTGACAGCACTTATCTCTTAAGTTACTATACTGAAACATCTGTAGTAAAAGAGTGGAAGAGATGAAGTACATAAATATCTACATGAGGAAGATGGATATGAGAGATGAGGATAAAGAATACATTAAGTAACTTTTTGATGAGTCTATGACCTTATGATATTGACTTGATTATGTTTCATTCATTTATGATGAGGAAAAGAGCTAAAAGAAACAAAGCAACATTTTCGCTTCATGAAGCATTTCAGTGTACACTGACGAAGTGTAGTGTATACCAAGCACAGTGTAAACCAAGCTTGTGTTCACCGACACATTTCTTTGTTAATCGAGTAGAATAGAGGAACTAAATGACTAGCTTAGCCAACAAGATTGAGGAGCTAGAAAGTGTATGATTTTGAGGTTACAGATAATGTTTGTTACATAGATCTATGAATAAATTTTTTTAGGAAAGATCTAAAGGATGAGAATCAAATGTTATTGACACATAGGCCGAGGTATGTTTAAGTTGCAAAATCAATGAAGATGATTAAGCGGAAAAATCTGATGGAGCAGAAGAAAATGGTTTACTTGTCTATATAAGAGACTGGAGATTTCATATTGAGAGGTAATGACAGAAGGAGGAGACTGTAGAATTATTGCATGAACAAGTTTTCATGCATCCCTAATCATACTGGTTAGTGAGAAATGAACTACAGAGTTTTTACTGAGTGATAGTAAGTTACTAAATATTGATTGGAACAGAATTGATTTAATGATTAGAGGATTGAATGAGCTTAACATTGATCTATACATCTACAATTGAAGTTGTATTAAATAAGATCACCTACTATTACATTTTAACCATTGTACATAGTCAAATCTCTTAACCAAGTGGACTAAGAAAGTCTTTTATGTATCATTCATATAATAAACATTGTTATCCTATCAACCCCAGAGTGACTACGGGTTGGAAAATAACGGTTGGTCTAAAATCCTCTAACAAGGTTACACCTAAAAGTGTGTTTGTAACCTTTAACAGGGTTGTGTCTTCACCAACCTCACTTTGGAAGAGTGAATATTTTTGGGTTACCAGTCCGAGGTGGTTTTTCCATTCACATGGTTTCTACGTTAAATCTCTTGTGTTATGTGTTGATTATGATGTTTGTTTGATGTCATATTTGCATGTTGCATATTTGATTTGATTGGTAACTACTATATGTTTTAGATTGGTAATCGGTAAAAGCATAAACAATACAGTATTTTAAGTTACCAAGTATCAAAAGTTTTAAGTATTTGTTTTGGATTATACATTTTGTATTGGGACACTGGATAATTGATTCACCCCCCTCTCAGTTATTCTAATAGGAATGTATGTAGAATGTCTCAAATAAATGGCATTAGATCTTCAACACTAGTCTTGAATGGATCTTATCATAGGAAGAGGCTTGGGTGAATGTGGATGGAGAAATCTTCAATAGGAGGGCTCCATAGAGATTGAATCCTTCAATGGCTAACCATGGATCTCCTTGATGAATGCTTGAATGCTTGAATGCTTAAAGATGAATTCTTTCTTTCTTTCTTTCCTTCTTCTTTCTTGCTTGAGAGATTATGAGGATGAGAGATGGATTGAAATGAGAGAGGAAGGCTTCCTTTTATAGTGATCTATGGCACAAACTTCTAGAGAGGCCAACATTGGAGAATTAAATCCCAATTAATGTTAACCCCTAGAAATGGACCTAGATTAAATGCAATTTAAGAGTTACCATTCTGAAACCCAAAAAAGCCGACCCGAAAGTGGGAAAATAAAAATTTTCGAAGCCCGACATCCCGAAACTCCTAGAACTTCAAAATTGGACCTAGGGTCAGGGTTGAGGTCAACTCTACCCTAGGTCAGAGTCAAGGTCAAATTTGAACTAGGTCAAGGTCGAGGTTGACCTTGACCTATCAAGTCGTCATTGACCCAGAAAGTCAAAATCTTCAATTTCTCAGAGAAAGTTGTCAGAAAGAGGCTCGAAATAGGGGGAGAGAAGTAGAACATGGGGAAATAGCCAAATCCATGCAAAGACCTAATCAAGGTGCTTGACATGACCCCAGACCACTTACTCGAAGGGCTAAATGTTCTTATCATGGAAGTGCTTCTATTTTAAGAAGATACATTATGTAAAGTGATATTAATTATATGTTATAAGGTTATGATTTAATAAGTGTTATTTCTAATAAAATATGGATATTAATTTATTTTATTACATAATAAATATTATTTTTTGGAGTTATGGTGATATTATAATGAAGATAACCTCATGGAGTCTATTTTTTTTAGGAAGGGATTGCTTGAAACTATAGAAAGTGTATGTTTGAGGGTTTTTCAGACTTAGAGGAGTTGCCTGCCTTTTAGCTAGGTGGAGTTATGTTTTTGGAGAGAGAGTGGATTTTCTAATTTTGGATTGATATATATCATGGAGAGGATTTTATCTTTCTTCACATGTCTAATTGCATGGAGGGAGTTGACTTTTTTAGAAGACTTAGAGCTCATTCTTTCCTGGTTGTAGGACATTTTCATTTTCCCACATATGCATACAAGCCAGAGAGGGGATTTTATTTTCTTTCAAATTCAGTGCATAGTTTTGAGGAGTTTTGATGTACTTTGAGGATATGTTAACTTCATTATCAGTTATATATCAGTTGACAAGGTCTTACAGGTAGTTGGGCTTTAGTTTCTTGTAGTTGTACTCCTATTTTAGAGGGATTTTTCAGTACCATTTGACAATAGATTTTTTGCATGGTTTTGGGGTAGTTTTGAGGCAATTGTGATTGATTTGAAGTTCTACATGAGTTTGACTTGGGTCTAGGAGATTTTTGTGGTGGTTAACTACATGTCTCTAATAGTTTGACCCCTCTTTCTCCTTATTTTTCTCATCTATCTGACCCTTTCTTGATTCTTTACCTATATCTTGTCTTTTCACCTCATTTTTTTGGGTTCTAACTTTTGGCCATTATATTGCATCTTGCAAATTTTCGCAAATTGTATTGGACACTTGATGGCCTGCACATTTCTTGATTATTTTTATAGAGAGACTAATTCCATCTCAATTATTTTTCTATGTCCAACATCGATTGTGAGTGAATTTATTCAATATTGTATTTTTAACTTTATTTAATATATATCCTTTCAATATTTAATGCTGAATTTAATATCCCATGGTACAAATTTGTGATTGTGCCTTACATTTTGTTATTAAAACTGAGAAAATATTTGTGCTTTCCTCTTCAAATATTAGGATACGAAGAACTATCATAAGAGTTAATTTTATAGGGAGTGTCTAATTGAGTTGTGAGTTTGAAGTGTCTATTATGAATGATCCTATGAGGTTTTTAGTTGCAAGTCAGAATTTTATTTCTAAAGATTTAAAATAAGTGAATATCAATATTTCTAAAGTATTAAAATAATATGTCTAAATTTTTAAAATAAGTGAATATCAATATTTTATTTTAAATAATATTTATTGATTTATAACCTCATAATTTAATGAATTTTATTTAAAGTGATATTCATTATGTTATGAGGTTATGATTTAATGAAGTGTTATTTCTAATAAAATGTTGATATTAATTTATTTTATTACATAATAAATATTATTTTTGGAGTTATGGTTAAGGATGAGTTCATGGAGTCTATTTCTCTAGAGGAAGGGATTTCATGAAACTATAGATAGTGTACACTTGAGGTCTTTTTACACTTAGAGGAGTTGCATGCCTTTTAGAGGCAGAGTTATGTTTTTGGAGAGAGAGTGGATTTTTTAATTTTTGGTTGGACATATATCAGTGAGAGATGTTTATCTTTCTTCACATGACTAATTTGGGATTGTTTCTTACGTTTAGAAATTAAAACCAAGAAAACATTAGTGTTTTTCTCTTCAAATATTAGGATACCAAGCCCTGTCGTAAGAGTTAATTTTGTAGGGAGTTTCTAATTGAGTTGTGAGTTTGAAGTGTCTTTAATGAATGATCTTGTGAATTTTTTAGTTGCAAGTCATATTTTTGTATTGGTACATCACCCTTTAGTTTTAGTTTTCTTTTTTCATGCGCACATCCTTCTATCTCTTTCCTCTTTCAAATATAGCATAGGTGAGTACCATTAAGGAGCTAGCCTTGTAATCCTTGATATTTTCTCTTTCCATAGGATACCCACAGTCTAAGAGTATTTCCATATTTGAATGAGATAGCTAGATTCACATCTTGCTATAGGCACAATTTTGATTGACAACAGTTACAATACAACTCATGAAGAATATTCCATGAGAATCTCTACATGTTGCACATCCATCTAGATGCAACATTTAAATAATAAAATAAAATATTATAATACTAAACATTATGATGCAATGTGTACAACACATTTTCCCATATTGAAAAAACTAAAGCCCAAATGCTTAAAGTAATAAACTAAAAAGATGCAAAATTAACATGTAGCAGTCCAATACTAATAGCATACTTATCTTGAATACAAAATATTTTTTTTAAGTTAGGATAATCCAAACTCTTACATAAATGAATTAAATATTAACACTTATTAAATATAAAATCATTTACACTATTAATATTAATATTAACATTAGGATTGCTAATAACATTATTATTATTAGACTTGATGTTAATTAGAGTGAATGAGAACATTATTAATATTATCATATAATTATTAATTTCAATGTTATCAATACAAATTATTCCAATAATCAATCTAAAATTACACATTGAGAAGTTACCAATGAGTAGTGAGAAAATTGATGAAGAAAGACAGAGACAAAAACCTAAAGGAGACATGGTTGGAATTGGATACAATGAAGGAGAATGTTCTAAGACCAATGATGAATCACATGAAGAAAAGAATGAAGAAAGACCTACTTTTGAAGAGCCTAAAGAATAGATCAGACCTTTCAGAGGTAGATGATTTGGATGCAACAAATTTGGACACATGAAAAGATATTCCAGAGGTAAAGGCCCTTTGAAACCCTTTACTGGTTATTTTCGTAACTGTTATGCATATGGAATGTTAAGAAAGAAGAATGTAGGAAACTTGATTAGTCTAGATATAAACAAGATTACATTAGAGAAGAGTCAGCAGCCAAGATCACATGCTACAAATGAAATAACCTTGGGCATATTGCAAGGTACTACAAACTATAGGTAAATCAGGATAGAGTGAGACCACCTACTATTACAAGTAGTGGTTGTCGTTGCACCAAAAGATCGACTTGTTAATGCCCAATAAAACCACTAGTCTTATAGAAGACATAGGATGCTGTTAAACCATGTCACGAATCCTGACGGGAGCGCTAACCATTTTTCCAACACCTACACATTACAAATCCAAGAATCTAGGACACATAGAGAAGTTTTGAAGATATAATGGAGAGGACAATAGAAGATGACCAAGAGGAACACCTCCTATGGTTATAAAGAAGAATATTGGTGATAATGTTAAAAGTCTTACTGAGTACATGGATGAGTTCAAGAATCATTTCAAGAAATCAATAAATAAAGAGGATGAGAAGATTTGGAAGGTAAAATATTTCAATAAGGCATTGGTTTAGGGAGAGACAGTAGATGCTACTATGTCTTCACATGATGATTACATTGCTACATCAACCTAGAAGGTTGCATGGCCTTAGGGGGAGCATTGGATGTAGATTAAAAATTATAGCCAGCCCCTGATTTTGTAGAATGAGATCATGCAAGCTAAGATATGGTATATACAGATAGTATGGAGTTTGTATTTGTGATCAGAGCACTTGGAGATTCATATCTGGTGACCACGAGATTTTGTTTGAATGGATAGTGTGTGAAGTTGAGCTAACTATTATTAATGCACTTACTCAACCAGTGATGGATAAAGATCTTTAAGCATATCATTTCCTCATGATTTAATAATCAACGACCAAGGAGAGGAATGTAAAGAATCATTTCAGCCACCTAGCAACCACATTGCATGATCGATTTAAGTAGAAGTTCTGGAATTCAACGTATCAAAGGTATTTAGATTTTCTACTCTTCATGAGGATATGGATGCACCTGTGATTTTTAATGTTGTTGATAGAATGAGGTATAAGTTTAAGAAGCACCCATTTAAGTCTTGTGAGGATGATCTGAAAGAGCATTTTTCCAAACCCCTTATGGTGTGCTGCACGTTGAAGACATTAGGGCTTACATACACTACAAGTATGAGATCATAGGAGATGTTGATATCTATAGGGAAATAGATGGAATGATAGAATTAGATGGAAATATGGTAGAAGAGTTCAAACATTTGGAAGACTAATCCATTATCAAGTTAACCCTTCTAACTAAGTTCAACAAAACTAAATGGTTCAAGATCATCCTAATTAGAATTCATGATTAGTTTATTTGGATAGGAGATAGGCCAATTAAGATATGTGGACAAATGATTCATGAGATAGCCAGATTGGACAATACTGGAGCCCTCCTAGTAGATGAGAAAAAAAAAAGAAAACAAGTAGAAACCCTAACCCATTCTAAGTGGGATGAGAGAGTGATGACAGTGAATGACATCTTTCAGCAAGATGTGAGATTGGCAGCAGTGCTACTAGGTTACAAGTTATTTTATAGAAACAAACTTAATTTTGTGTTAGTAGGAGTAGTTATGACTGCATACAGAATGGTTTAAGAAAATAAAAAATATAACTTATTTGAAATCCTAGCACAATAGTTCTTAGAGAATGTGAAAGTTATCAAGAAAGGTAAGTCAAAGACATTCAAGTTTGGTTCACTTCTAGTTCACATGTACATCTACGTTGAGCATAAATTCCCTAGAATGCACCCTAGAGCATGGAAGAACAATATACCTACTCGTATACAAATCTCTAAAAGTTACCAAAGACAAGACAAAAATTGGGTAGATGGTGAACTATTTTCAATGACAAAAATTATTAAGAGGCAAATGATAGAAATGTACATGATACCTAAGGAGATAGTTGAGAAATATGTAAAGACACAATCTATTTCATGGTTGAAACTGATTTTGTATGCTTTTAGGTAGTTGAACCTAGAAAGAAATGGTGCTACCCTATGGGGTATGAAGTCAATTCTGAGGTTCTCAATATTCAAGTTGAACATGTACTAGCAGTTGAGGTAGATGCATCTGAAGAGAGATGGGGAAAATACTAGGAAATGTCAGAAAAAGTTAGAGAATAACAAGATAAAGGGAGAAGGAAGAGAAAGATTGGCAAAATAGTTGAGGACATTACTGCAAAGGTAGGCATCAATAGGGAGTAGCTGAAGAAACTAAGGACAAAGATGTTAAAAGGATCTTCCAACATGAAAATTGAAGCATCTCCTCCTTCTGTAGTAGAACAAATAGTAAGTCCTTCTCCTGATATAATTGATTTATTAGTTTTACATGAGAAGAAAACAAAAGTAAATGTGCCTATGAGAAAACCTAGAAGATCTACAAGATATAGTAAACCAAGAAGCCCTAAGAATAAAAGGTAGAAGAAGACAAAAATAAGGAAGAAGAAAAATAATTAAACCTTTATTGAGGAATAAGGCCAGACTAGTGAAGATTATGGAAAGAAAGTATGATGAAGTCATAGAGGATAGACAAAAGGCACTAGACCAAATTCTTATGAGTGACATGTCTGAGAAGACCTCACCTCCCAAGGTTACCAATCCTATAACTTTGGGAATAGGAGAAATTTCTAAGATAGCTGAAATAAATGAGAAAGTAAGAGAAGTTGACATGCAACCAGACTTCTTTGTCTCTGGGGTGTCGGTGACCCTTGACACCTTGCTTGATGTAAATGACCCATTCCAAGAAAATATAGACAATGCGATGATAGTAGAAGAGGAAGGATAGGAAGAGGAATAACATATAGAGGAAAAATAGGAAGAGAAAGTAGAGGAGAAGGAGAAACAATGAGAAGAAAGGCATGAAATAGAAATGTGAGCAGAAAAAGAAGTAGAGCTAAGATTAGAGCATAAACAAGAACCAGACACCTCCTCTACTCTATTTTTCGCAAGTATGGCCAGACCAGTGAGTGAAGATGTGGAAAGAATGGATGAGGATGAACTCATGAGGTTATCCTTCATGGCATTCGCTAAGAAAAAGGAAAGGTCAGAACAAAAAGGGGATAAAAGGGTAAAGGTGATTACTAGGGCAGTAGAGACAGTGAAAAAATGACTTCCTACACCTCTTATTTTTCAAGGAAAGGATGATGCAGAGAAATTGAGCATGGAATTAGATAATTGTGAGAGTCATTTTGAGTCATTGTTGAAGATCATAGAGGATAAGGCTAAATGAAGATTCCTAGAAAAGAAGTTGAAGGAAGTTTGTAAGTCTATCTCATGGGACTTGGACATTCTGAAAGAAACTACAATCAAAGCTAGAAATTGTGTGGCACAAGGAAGAAAGGTATATAGTTACTATATAAATCCTATTAGACATGTCAAGAATATTGAAGATACCATAGCCAAGGACAAGGATACCTTAGACAGCTTAATGGATAGTTGTGAAATCTCTTCACAAACTGTATTGGAAATGGATAAGAAGGCATCCAAGATTTTGGATAAGATAAGTGCTTTGAATATAGAGAAAGGGAGAGTAGTGGAAAGATTTGGTTTGATGAAGAGTCTAATCACTCCTAAGCTATCAATTCTTGAAACTCATCTTACAAAGATGGAGAAAATAGAAGGATCAATGACAAGTTCTTTACCCACTGAGCTAAAGGTAGCAGAGACAACATCTTATGCAGTGAATGGACCGATCCATGTCAATGAACTTCTGATTTAGTCATGGGTTGTTGAAGTGAAGACCTTGGAAGACTCCTTCCAAGACATTCTAAATCTCATGAGTAAGTACTAAGTCTTTTGTTCTTAGAATTTTGAAATTTTTTAAGTACCATTTCCATTGTTGTGAAAGGGAGAGGAAGAGAAGAGGAAAAGTAAAAATAAGAAAAAGAATTAAATTAAAAAAAAAAAGAAGAAAAGAGAAAAAGAGAAAAGAAAAGAAAAGAGGAGAATATGTATATAGAGAAGTAGAAGGAAGATAATGTTCTAGCACTTAGTCATTTTTTGCTAAGTGTTGCCATCAATGCCAAAGGGAGAGATTGTTGGCAAGTGATGTTTTGGAAGCACTATGGATCACTTGAAAAGAGGAGAATATGTATATAGAGAAGTAGAAGGAAGATAATGTTCTAAGACTAAGTCATTTTTTGCTAAGTGTTGCCATCAATACCAAAGGGAGAGATTGTTGGCAAGTGATGTTTTGGAAGCACTATGGATCACTTAAGGGTTTTTATTTATGGAAACACTTATGTTGGAGTGATCGCATGAAAAAAGATTAGGTACTAGAGACCTAGTCAAGAAAATGACTAAGTACATAATCAAAATAGCAGTATTTTGTAGTACAGTTTTGGTCAGAGAAGAAGATATATGAAATATTATGGCTTGCAAAGTTATAAGAAGACATTTTGGTATATGTATGACCTTCAGTTAAGGTCGCACATGTTTTGGAGTAGATATCAGTAAGATACAATGATATGAAGGTATACGAAGACAGAGAATCAGTGAAACAGGGTATGTGAACAGTCACAATGATTGAGGGAAGATTAGATGGAATGGTAATGTGCTAAGCTAGGTGAATTTTGTATGTTTCTGACAATTTTGGTAATATAAGATTGTCGACTCTATGTTTATCATTTGCATAAGTAATTATTATGTTTTTTAATGTATTTGTGAATCCGACTGGATGAAAAAATTGATATAAGTATAGAATGTTTTGTTGAAGCGATAAGTGTGATAGCGATGGATATGTGAAGGATGTGAATTTGGGATATTGAAAAAGGTAGATAGCAGATGTGAGATCTGAGATTGACAGAGCTATAACTAGAACTATCAAAGCATAACAGATGCTTGTTTTGTTCAGTACTTGAAGAACACTTTTTGCGACAGAGTTTTAATTGTAAGAGTTGTAAGCTCACCACCTTTATCAGGGTTTTTGTATACCCCTAATAGGGTTTTTTATTCCTCTAACAAGGAAATGCACTATGTAATACTCAGATCCTAACAGGGCTAGATCTCCTAATAGGGATTCAATATTTTAGTGCATAGTTGTTGGTACCATCCACACTGGGGTTTTCCCTTGGTCGCAGTTTCCATGAAAGAAAATAATGGTGTTATGAGTTATGTGTTTATGTTATTTTTATTTTAGCATTATTATGGTTTATTTACAATTGGTTGAAGTTTGAAATAAAGTGTTGTAATATTGATTAACCCCCCCTCTCAATATTACTTAATCCTAACAGATTTTAGAAGATATTAAAG
Organism: Chamaecyparis obtusa; assembly: GCA_027943335.1. NCBI lineage: Eukaryota > Viridiplantae > Streptophyta > Pinopsida > Cupressales > Cupressaceae > Chamaecyparis > Chamaecyparis obtusa. Next base: position 158,204 of record BSBK01006391.1, on the reverse strand, counting down.
AAAAGGTCACTGAATCAGTGGTTATACAATGTAATAACACTAGTGCTATTAATATTTCAAAGAATCTTGTGGTGCATTCTAAAACTAAGAATATTTTTATAAAGTATTATTTTCTTAGAGAGAAGGTACAAGAAAAGGAAGTGAGGTTGGAGTATATGTCAAATAAGGAACAAGTTTCAGATATCTTCACAAAGCCATTACCTAAAGATGCTTTTGTGTATCTAAGAGGTAAATTAGGGGTCCTTCCCCTACCTAAAATGAACTAGACAAGATGATTTATCATAAATACATTGCATTCATTTGAAATCTTATTATTGGATTGACATTGTATGACTACTCCTTGGGGAGCAGTCTATGTTGTTACAAGCTTGAGTGAGTCAAGAACCACAGAGAATATTTCTAAGGTAACTGATACCTTTGACATTATTTTCAAACGGAGAGAAGTGGAGAGAAAAACAAAGGGAGAGAAGTGAAGAGAAGGAGAGAAGTACAAGGAAAGGGAGAGAAGATGTACATATCAAAGGAAAGTAAAGAGATAAGTGGAAACATTTTGGTTCATTTTGATATTTGTTTAATAGTGTTTCCATCAATACAAAAGTGAGATATTGTTGGCATAATTGATGAAGGAGAGTCTGTTGAAGTATTGGTCAGTGAGTTATGGAATTGTTATGATATAGGTTTGACTGAAGATTGATCAGTTATTGTATTGTCATTCATGTCAATTATTGACTAAGTGCTCTTTGCATGTTGCTAAGCACAAGAATGATGGATAAGGTGATGCAGTAAGTTTTAGTAGATGGGATCATGTGTTGTGGTCTATAAAGGTATTTGATATTATATTTATTATCACATATCATTATAGCAATGATTGAGATAGTTATGATAGCTTGAAGGTAAACAATGAAAATGCTATAACTATTAGAGAGACATGATAGGTGATTTGATCGACTTGTCACTGATTGAGGTGATGCGATTAGAATAGAAGTATATTAATATGATACATAAGGCATGGTTTCAATCACAACTCATTTGAATGATCAATGATGCTCTATCAAGTAGTTATAGAAGTATTCTTAGGATGAATAGTTGGTGTTCCTGAGTTATTGATGGTAGATCTTGTATCAGTGATCTATTTTGTTGTTCCGATGATTATGGGTAAGATGATTAAAGAATATGGACATGTGTCAACAAATGGAGGCAATGATCTGATGTTTATAAGTTTAAGGTTAGCATGTATTGAAGATCTAAGTGGATGCTTTGGAACAATCAATAACATGTTTGACTTTTCTTGGAGATTAAGTAATCAAATCTTTGTTTTGGTCGACGTGATAACAAAGAAAAGTATTAGAAAATAAGGATTTGTGTATTTGATAATTAAATTCAAGTTGTAAGATCAGATAAAAATGATAAATTATTTTAGAGCTTGATCAAGGTGGTGGAATAGAACAATATATGTTATGCAGTTAATTGTTTTAGTGTGTTGATTGAGTGATGGTGGATGTACGATTGAGAAGTGGAAGTTCCAATCAAACCATGATGAAGGTGAATGTGTTGAGAAGAGATTTTGCACATCAAAGGATCTGATCAGGCATGAATAATTCTATTCTATAGATCATTCAATTCTTTGTCCCCTAATAGTCACATCATTGAAATCCTTCAACCCGGTGGATTCTAAGAAGTCCTTATTGTAAATCCTTTAACAGGGTGGCACATTAATTTGTGTTCAAAGTCCTCTAACAATGCTACTCTTAATAGGTTAAACGTTTTAATAGACCTAGAGGTAAATCCCCTAATCGAGTAGCACCTAACAGTTCTTATTGTATACTCCTAATAGGATTAAGCTCCTCATAGGGCATACTTCAGAAGAGTACATATTTTAGTGGGTACTAGTCCCCACCATGGTTTTTTCCCAATTTGGGTTTCCACGAGATAAATATGTGTGTCAAATTTGTGGATGTGTTTATATGCTTTGAAATTGCATTTGATTATGTTTTGGTTAACTTGTGAATGTTGTTTTAAGTTCAAGGACTGAAAAAGTGTTTGAAATTTCTGATTATTGATTCATCCCTCCCCTCTCAGTAATCAAAGATTTAAGATGCAACAGTGTATAGTAAAGGAAAACCATCATGGTTGTTTTTTAGTAAAATCCTGAATCCTTTTTGAGTATCAATAATAGTCTCAATGTCATGAAGAGAAGATCAAAATATGTACTTTCAAATCATTTTGTTTGTGCACAAATCCAAGATGGCAGTTTTTCAAATGTAAATAGACTACCACTTGCAAATAAAATCCATCAAAATCTCCCATCCAAACCCTTGGTGGCATCAAGAAAGAACCCAAGGGAAGAGAGAAAAAGTGTGAAATGAAGTTCCAAATGAGGCGAGTTAGGGTTTCAAAACCCTATTTTCCTCCAAATAAGATGAGACCTTTTGATGGGATCATTTTCCCTTGGATTTTGGTAAAAGGACATTGTAATATTACCTTAGGTGATTTTTTTTATAAACTTATTGGAGGTATATCCTGGGATTGGTAACCTCAAAAAATAATATTTCTAAAGTTTTAAAATAAGTGAATATCGATACTTTATTTTAAATAATATTTACTGATCTCCAGCCTCATAATTTAAGGGATATTATTTAAAGTGATATTCATTATGTTATTAGGTTAGGTTATGATTTAATAAGTGTTATTTCTAATAAAATGTGGATATTAATTTATTTTATTATATAGAAAATATTATTTTTGGAGTTATGGTGATATTATAATGAAGATGACTTGGTAGAGTCTATTTTTTTTGGTGGAAGGGATTGAATGAAACTATAGATAGTGTATCCTTGAGGGATTTCTAGACTTAGAAGAGGTGCATGCCTTTTAGAAGTGGAGTTATGTTTTTGGAGAGAGAATGGATTTTCTGATATTTGGTTAGACATATATCAAAGAGAGGAGTTTATCTTTCTTCACATGACTGACCTTGCATGGAGGGAGTTGACTTTTTCAGTAGACTTAGAGCTCATTTTTAGTGGTTGGAGGATTCCAATAATCAATCTAACTTTTTTTAGAAGTTGAATGATTTGTTATTGTTCAACTTTTCAAGAATTTTAACTTTATAAATAAACTAAAATTAAAATATATTTTATCATAAATACTATAGATTTTCTAAATATAATTTTGTTATTCGAGTCCTATATTTTTTTAAATTTATCTCATTAAATGTCAATATTGATTATTTTCAACTATAAATTTAATATTTCTATAAAAATTAATTGTTTTTAACACACCAACTATTTAAAGATTTTTACAACAGTAAATTTAACTCTATCATAAATAAAATTTTATATTTTACTTAATTTATATTATTTACTTTGCATTGGTTACATTTACGGATTTTTCTCTTCTCCATGAAGATAAGAGATTTTTTTTAATGCATTGGATCAATTAGCTGAAGTTTAAAGGAAATAAAATGCACTATTTTGTCGGCCCGGTGATATTTTTATTTAGGAAACAAAAAAAACCACCCCCCTCATATATATAAAGAGGTTAGCTGGTAATTGTAGCTTATACCGTGAGCAATTAACCAGTCTTTCTTCTTCTTGGATTTTCCTTAGTTTTTCCTGCGCATAAATTCCCTTGTTTTGAAATAGCAAAACATCCATGGCAATGGAAGCAGGCAAAGTGCAATTGAAGAGCTCAGACGATGAGATATTTGAGGTTGATGAGGCGGTGGCGTTTGAGTCTTTAACAGTGAGAAGTTTGATTGAGCATACAGGCACGCAGAATGTCCTGCCCTTGCTAAACATGACTGGTAACATCCTCGCCAAAGTTATCGAATACTGTAAATATCATGTGGAAGCCAAGGCCGCCCAGACCAGCGAAGACAAGCCCGCCATTTTGGAGGAGGATGTGAAAAAGTGGGATGAGGAGTTCGTGAAGGTGGATCTGCCTACAATTTCCAGCCTCATTCTGGTATGTGTTTAGGGTTTACATCTTGTTTTTCCTGGTATGCTTAGGGTTTCAGAAACCCTTTTATGTTTTAAAGTTGGATGATGTAGGTTAGGGTTTTCCGGAAACATTATGGATTGTTCGGCTTTATAGCACATGGATTTTGAATATTTGATATGTATTTGTAGGATGAATTTCGTTATTTAATTGTTAAATCATTTGCAGCAGTATATTTGTTAATATGTTTGTACTAAATTTATATTCCGGTTGAATATGAAGACTTGTTATATATATTTCTTTGTTGTGAACAGGCTGCGGACTATCTGAATATAAAGAACCTTATGGACTTAATGTGTCGAACTGTGGCTAACATGATTAAGGGAAAAACTCCTGAAGAGATTCGAAAGACATTTAACATAAAGAACGACTACACTCCTGAAGAGGAGGAGGAAGTCAGGCGTGAAAATCAGTGGGCTTTCGACTAAATCTGATAGGTGTAAGGAAGTTAGTCTACATATAGTCATGTGGCATGGTACAAGAATTATAACTTCTCTAGAAGAAGTTAGTTTAAATATAGTCTTCTGGCATGGATAGGTGTAAGGAAGTTAGTTTACATATTTTCTTGTCAGCTTTCTTAATTGATTTGTCAGCCTTTAAGAATTTGGATATTTGATGGCATGGTATTTGCCAGTCTCCTGGATTTAAATTGAAGTAAATGTAGCAGTTTTAGAGGATAAGCTTGTAATATTTTAATCAAAGGTACTATGGGATGTTTTATTATGATTGTTTTGCAAAGATATTAATCAAATTATCTTACCCAATCTGTTGTAACAATTTTGTGCTAACTAGTAAAATAATTTCAATTTTTCATAGTTGGAATATTTACACTTGACCAAGGTTTTACCCTTCATCTTCTCATTTATTAAAATCATTCTACCTCTGAATGAAAGCCCTTACTAATAAAAAAATTAATCTTTTTTTTTTACTAAGATATTCCAACTAATGAAATTAAGAGTTTCCGAGCTATATTTTCCATTATGTGAAAAAATTCTCATTGAGAAACATTATTTCACGGAATAGTTGTATGTTACTTTCCTTACTGAGAAAAATAACAATCCCTTTTCCTTTCAAATAAAAGTTTCTGCATAACTAAAACTTTAATCATCTCATTCTCAAACTCATCTCAATGCTAAAATGATAATATTTTATTGAAAACAAGACCAAAAAGCAAAAGGATTAGCCTCTGGAATAGCACAACACGATCAATCTAATATCAACAAAGCTGAAGATTTAAAAATTCACCAGTAACATCACAAAACTAAACTCCTCATTACAACGCCATACACATGATCACCAAATATTTACTATATTGTCAACCATCACCAAGTACTATTTTTTTGTGCACATCAACATGAGCTATTCAAAGTAGTTCATTATTTTAAACAGATATTTTTCCCACAAAGAAAATCCATTCAATGAGAAGAAATATGAACAGAGCATCATTGCATTATGTCTATTTCAACATTTTGTATGTATGTCTGTGTTGGAATTTGTTCCCAACCACTTCCTCCGTAATACTCTAGGACTCTCACGTGCCATGTCACTTCCTCCAGCCTGTTTATCTCTCTTGGACTTTGCATGAGATTTTATTTTGATTTAGTTTTAATTGCATATCCTTGCCGTAAACTTTACACTGCTCGCTGTTCAATCAGCATTTACTTGTATTTAATATTTTTAGGTTTCCCCTCTTTTCTGGGCACATTCGATGTATATCTGAGATAGAGCTCTGCAATATTGATATATCTTCTGTATGTTATGTTTTGATATATGCAAATATATAGAAGTCTGCTATTTTTATTTTCTGTTGAATGCTCTGTTTCTCTTTTTCCTCTGCCTCTGCTAGCAAGTGGTATTAGAGCCAAGTTTCTCAAAAAGAAGTTGTTGAAGAAAATATTTAGCAGCAGCTAAGAGTTTCAGCAAAGGCAAAGGCATTCAACAACTATTACAATGGCCAACACAAGTTTAACAAATCCTCAAATCCCACAGTTCAATGGAAAAATTATGATTATGGTCCATAACAATGAAGGCACTCTTTTGTTCTCAAGATATTTGGGATCTAGTGGAGAATGGTTACCCAGAACCAGTAGATGCAGCAACATAGAATGCTCTAACTCAAGCAGACAAAGATTTATTGAGAGATAATAGGAAGAAGGATTCAAAAGCCCTATTCTATATTTTTCAAGTAGTGCATGAGAGTATTTTTCCAAGAATTGCAGCAGCAACTAAGTCCACGAAAGCTTGGGATATACTCCAGATAGCATACCAAGGAATGGAAAAGGTGAAAACAACAAAGCCACAAATGCTAAGAAGGGATTTTGAAACAATTTTCATGAAGGAATGGGACTCAATAGACTCTTTTTTCACACAAGTGATGGGTTTAGTCAATCAAATTAGATCTCATGGTGAGACACTAGATGATAGAAAAATTGTTGAAAAGATTTTGAGGAGTTTACCTACAAGGTTTGAATCCATAGTTGTAGCCATAGAGGAGACAAAGAATCTCTCACAATTTTCAGTTGATGAGCTTAATGCATCTCTCATTTCTCATGAGAATAGGCTTAGTAGGTCAACAAGTTCATCATTGGAGTATGCATTCAAGACACAAGCCTCAATCAGCCATGGAAGAGGTAGAGGAAGATCAAATTTCAGAGGTAGAGGGAGAAATTCGTATAGAGGTGGAAGAAGCAGCCCATCAAGCTCAAGTGGAAGAGGTAGCAGCCAATACCCAAATCACAATGAGACTCAAAATCAGCCTCAAGGCCAAAGGTATGACAAGTCTCAAATCCAAAGTCACTATTGCAAAAACTATTGGCATTATTCAAATGAATGTAGGAAGAAGCAATATGATTTTAACAAAGAAAATGCAAATTTTACAAAAGAAAATCAAAACAAAAAATCAGAACAAAATACAATGTTTTTGGCTTGCAATGTAGCACAAGAAAATGAAAAAGATGTATGGTTTTTAGACTCAAGCTGTAGCAACCATATGACAAGGAATTTAGAAATGTTTTCAAGCTTGGATGAAAATATAAAATCTGATGTCAGTTTAGGGAATGAAGATAAGGTGGCAGTCAAAGGAAAAGGGGACATCAATATTCTAACTAAGAAGGTGGAGAAGAAATATATATCTCATGTTTATTTTATTCCCGGTTTAAAAGATAATTTGATGAGTATTGGCCAGCTTGTTCAAAAGGGGTTTAGAGTATCTTTAAAAAATGGAGAGTGCACAATTTTAGATAAATTTCCAAGCAATCAGCTCATAGCCAAGATTCAAATGACAAACAATAGAATGTTTCCTTTAAAGATTAAACCAGATTTGAATGTGGATTTTGCTAAAACATACACCATAGTGAATACACAAGAGGGTAAAAGAGAACTTGCTGATGTCACTCAAACTGTATTTCAAGTAGAAATAAAAGATGAAAATTGGCTTTGGCATCTAAGATTTGGGCATTTAAACTTTGGAGGCCTAAATTTGCTTCATAGGAAAATCATGGTGACAGGATTGCCTTTAATAGAAAAATCGGAAAGAGTATGTGAAGGGTGCATCTTGGGAAAGCAGCATAGAGAATCATTTCCAGCCGGTAAGTCAATGAGGGCAAAAGCACATTTAGAAATTATTCATTCAGATTTGTGTGGACCAATGCAAACACCTTCAATTGGTGGAAGATTTTATTTTTTGACATTCATTGATGATTATTCAAGGAAAACATGGGTTTACTTTCTAAAGCATAAAAGTGAAGTGTTTGAATATTTTTTGTCAATTCAAAGCTCTTGCTAAAAAATAGAGTGGTCATTACATCAAAGTATTGAGAACGGGTAGAGGTGGTGAATACATCTCAAATGATTTTATAAGATTTTGCAAAGACCATGGAATTCACAAAGCAATTCACAACTAGATACACACCTCAACAAAATGGGATAGCTAAAGAAAAAATAGAACAATCATGGAAATGGCTAGAAGCATGTTAAAAGAAAAGCATTTGTAAAATGAATATTAGGCTGAAGCTATTTCATGTGCAACTTATATAATAAATAGATGTCCAATAGAAAGTGTCAAGAATGCGATCCCGGAAGAAGCATGGAGTGGAAGAAAACATAGTGTTTCTCATATGAGAGTTTTTGGATGTGTGGCATATGCACATGTGTCGGATGAATTGAGAAGGAAATTGGACAACAAGGGAGAAAAATGTATATTTGTGGGATACAGTGATGAATCAAAAGCATATAAATTATACAATCCAATTAGCAGGAAAGTTATAATCATCAGAGATGTGCAGTTCATAGAAGAAGAAGCATGGGATGGAAGCGTAGAAAAAACAATCAACATAACAGCAAGCATACCACAAGAGGAAAATGAAGTTTTTATACCAGCAAGCACTTCTTCAAATGTGACTCCTTCCACACCCATTCAAGCTCAACAAAGTGGTCCACAAGTGACACCATCATCAAGTGTAAGGCCAGCCTCACGCATACAATCAAATACTCCCACAAGTGGATAGAAAACACCATTTACAAGCGGCCATCAAGGTGCTGGTCCATCAAGTCCACACTCAACCAGTTCTACATCAAGTGACATGTCAAATCCTACATTGGCAAGCTTGAGGAGACAAAAACTCAGAAGTATTAGAGACATTTATGAGCAAAATGAAGGTGAGAATAATGTTGATTCAATTTCTCTTTATGCTTTATATTCACAAGTAGATGACCCAATTCATTTTGAAGATGCAATTAAAGATGAAAAATGGGAAAATGCAATGGATGAAGAAATTGATGCAATTGAAAAGAATCAAACATGGGAGTTAGTGAGTCTTCCAAAAGGAAAAGATGTCATAGTAGTGAAGTGGGTTTACAAAACTAAGTTGAATGCAAATGGTGATGTGCAAAAACATAAGACAAGGCTAGTTGCTAAAGGTTATTCGCAACAACATGGAATTGATTACAATGAGACATTTGTTCCCATAGCCCAATTAGACACCATAAGAATGACACTTGCCATAGTAGCTCAAAACAAATAGCATGTTTATCAAATGGATGTAAAATTAGCTTTCTTGAATGGTTATCTTGAGGAAGAAGTATATGTAAAATTAGCTTTCTTGTATGGTTATCTTGAATGATGGTGGATGTGCGATTGAGAAGTGGAAGTTACGATCAAACCATGATGAAGGTGAATGTGTTGAGAAGAGATTTTGCACATCAAAGGATCTGATCAGGCATGAATAATTCTATTCTATAGATCATTCCATTCTTTGTCCCCTAATAGTCACATCATTGAAATCCTTCAACCCGGTGGATTCTAAGAAGTCCTTATTGTAAATCCTTTAACAGGGTGGCACATTAATTTGTGTTCAAAGTCCTCTAACAATGCTACTCTTAATAGGTTAAACGTTTTAATAGACCTAGAGGTAAATCCCCTAATCGAGTAGCACCTAACAGTTCTTATTGTATACTCCTAATAGGATTAAGCTCCTCATAGGGCATACTTCAGAAGAGTACATATTTTAGTGGGTACTAGTCCCCACCATGGTTTTTTCCCAATTTGGGTTTCCACGAGATAAATATGTGTGTCAAATTTGTGGATGTGTTTATATGCTTTGAAGTTGCATTTGATTATGTTTTGGTTAACTTGTGAATGTTGTTTTAAGTTCAAGGACTGAAAAAGTGTTTGAAATTTCTGATTATTGATTCATCCCTCCCCTCTCAGTAATCAAAGATTTAAGATGCAACAGTGTATAGTAAAGGAAAACCATCATGGTTGTTTTTTAGTAAAATCCTGAATCCTTTTTGAGTATCAATAATAGTCTCAATGTCATGAAGAGAAGATCAAAATATGTACTTTCAAATCATTTTGTTTGTGCACAAATCCAAGATGGCAGTTTTTCAAATGTAAATAGACTACCACTTGCAAATAAAATCCATCAAAATCTCCCATCCAAACCCTTGGTGGCATCAAGAAAGAACCCAAGGGAAGAGAGAAAAAGTGTGAAATGAAGTTCCAAATGAGGCGAGTTAGGGTTTCAAAACCCTATTTTCCTCCAAATAAGATGAGACCTTTTGATGGGATCATTTTCCCTTGGATTTTGGTAAAAGGACATTGTAATATTACCTTAGGTGATTTTTTTTATAAACTTATTGGAGGTATATCCTGGGATTGGTAACCTCAAAAAATAATATTTCTAAAGTTTTAAAATAAGTGAATATCAATACTTTATTTTAAATAATATTTACTGATCTCCAGCCTCATAATTTAAGGGATATTATTTAAAGTGATATTCATTATGTTATTAGGTTAGGTTATGATTTAATAAGTGTTATTTCTAATAAAATGTGGATATTAATTTATTTTATTATATAAAAAATATTATTTTTGGAGTTATGGTGATATTATAATGAAGATGACTTGGTAGAGTCTATTTTTTTTGGTGGAAGGGATTGAATGAAACTATAGATAGTGTATCCTTGAGGGATTTCTAGACTTAGAAGAGGTGCATGCCTTTTAGAAGTGGAGTTATGTTTTTGGAGAGAGAATGGATTTTCTGATATTTGGTTAGACATATATCAAAGAGAGGAGTTTATCTTTCTTCACATGACTGACCTTGCATGGAGGGAGTTGACTTTTTCAGTAGACTTAGAGCTCATTTTTAGTGGTTGGAGGATTCCAATAATCAATCTAACTTTTTTTAGAAGTTGAATGATTTGTTATTGTTCAACTTTTCAAGAATTTTAACTTTATAAATAAACTAAAATTAAAATATATTTTATCATAAATACTATAGATTTTCTAAATATAATTTTGTTATTCGAGTCCTATATTTTTTTAAATTTATCTCATTAAATGTCAATATTGATTATTTTCAACTATAAATTTAATATTTCTATAAAAATTAATTGTTTTTAACACACCAACTATTTAAAGATTTTTACAACAGTAAATTTAACTCTATCATAAATAAAATTTTATATTTTACTTAATTTATATTATTTACTTTGCATTGGTTACATTTACGGATTTTTCTCTTCTCCATGAAGATAAGAGATTTTTTTTAATGCATTGGATCAATTAGCTGAAGTTTAAAGGAAATAAAATGCACTATTTTGTCGGCCCGGTGATATTTTTATTTAGGAAACAAAAAAAACCACCCCCCTCATATATATAAAGAGGTTAGCTGGTAATTGTAGCTTATACCGTGAGCAATTAACCAGTCTTTCTTCTTCTTGGATTTTCCTTAGTTTTTCCTGCGCATAAATTCCCTTGTTTTGAAATAGCAAAACATCCATGGCAATGGAAGCAGGCAAAGTGCAATTGAAGAGCTCAGACGATGAGATATTTGAGGTTGATGAGGCGGTGGCGTTTGAGTCTTTAACAGTGAGAAGTTTGATTGAGCATACAGGCACGCAGAATGTCCTGCCCTTGCTAAACATGACTGGTAACATCCTCGCCAAAGTTATCGAATACTGTAAATATCATGTGGAAGCCAAGGCCGCCCAGACCAGCGAAGACAAGCCCGCCATTTTGGAGGAGGATGTGAAAAAGTGGGATGAGGAGTTCGTGAAGGTGGATCTGCCTACAATTTCCAGCCTCATTCTGGTATGTGTTTAGGGTTTACATCTTGTTTTTCCTGGTATGCTTAGGGTTTCAGAAACCCTTTTATGTTTTAAAGTTGGATGATGTAGGTTAGGGTTTTCCGGAAACATTATGGATTGTTCGGCTTTATAGCACATGGATTTTGAATATTTGATATGTATTTGTAGGATGAATTTCGTTATTTAATTGTTAAATCATTTGCAGCAGTATATTTGTTAATATGTTTGTACTAAATTTATATTCCGGTTGAATATGAAGACTTGTTATATATATTTCTTTGTTGTGAACAGGCTGCGGACTATCTGAATATAAAGAACCTTATGGACTTAATGTGTCGAACTGTGGCTAACATGATTAAGGGAAAAACTCCTGAAGAGATTCGAAAGACATTTAACATAAAGAACGACTACACTCCTGAAGAGGAGGAGGAAGTCAGGCGTGAAAATCAGTGGGCTTTCGACTAAATCTGATAGGTGTAAGGAAGTTAGTCTACATATAGTCATGTGGCATGGTACAAGAATTATAACTTCTCTAGAAGAAGTTAGTTTAAATATAGTCTTCTGGCATGGATAGGTGTAAGGAAGTTAGTTTACATATTTTCTTGTCAGCTTTCTTAATTGATTTGTCAGCGTTTAAGAATTTGGATATTTGATGGCATGGTATTTGCCAGTCTCCTGGATTTAAATTGAAGTAAATGTAGCAGTTTTAGAGGATAAGCTTGTAATATTTTAATCAAAGGTACTATGGGATGTTTTATTATGATTGTTTTGCAAAGATATTAATCAAATTATCTTACCCAATCTGTTGTAACAATTTTGTGCTAACTAGTAAAATAATTTCAATTTTTCATAGTTGGAATATTTACACTTGACCAAGGTTTTACCCTTCATCTTCTCATTTATTAAAATCATTCTACCTCTGAATGAAAGCCCTTACTAATAAAAAAATTAATCTTTTTTTTTTACTAAGATATTCCAACTAATGAAATTAAGAGTTTCCGAGCTATATTTTCCATTATGTGAAAAAATTCTCATTGAGAAACATTATTTCACGGAATAGTTGTATGTTACTTTCCTTACTGAGAAAAATAACAATCCCTTTTCCTTTCAAATAAAAGTTTCTGCATAACTAAAACTTTAATCATCTCATTCTCAAACTCATCTCAATGCTAAAATGATAATATTTTATTGAAAACAAGACCAAAAAGCAAAAGGATTAGCCTCTGGAATAGCACAACACGATCAATCTAATATCAACAAAGCTGAAGATTTAAAAATTCACCAGTAACATCACAAAACTAAACTCCTCATTACAACGCCATACACATGATCACCAAATATTTACTATATTGTCAACCATCACCAAGTACTATTTTTTTGTGCACATCAACATGAGCTATTCAAAGTAGTTCATTATTTTAAACAGATATTTTTCCCACAAAGAAAATCCATTCAATGAGAAGAAATATGAACAGAGCATCATTGCATTATGTCTATTTCAACATTTTGTATGTATGTCTGTGTTGGAATTTGTTCCCAACCACTTCCTCCGTAATACTCTAGGACTCTCACGTGCCATGTCACTTCCTCCAGCCTGTTTATCTCTCTTGGACTTTGCATGAGATTTTATTTTGATTTAGTTTTAATTGCATATCCTTGCCGTAAACTTTACACTGCTCGCTGTTCAATCAGCATTTACTTGTATTTAATATTTTTAGGTTTCCCCTCTTTTCTGGGCACATTCGATGTATATCTGAGATAGAGCTCTGCAATATTGATATATCTTCTGTATGTTATGTTTTGATATATGCAAATATATAGAAGTCTGCTATTTTTATTTTCTGTTGAATGCTCTGTTTCTCTTTTTCCTCTGCCTCTGCTAGCAAGTGGTATTAGAGCCAAGTTTCTCAAAAAGAAGTTGTTGAAGAAAATATTTAGCAGCAGCTAAGAGTTTCAGCAAAGGCAAAGGCATTCAACAACTATTACAATGGCCAACACAAGTTTAACAAATCCTCAAATCCCACAGTTCAATGGAAAAATTATGATTATGGTCCATAACAATGAAGGCACTCTTTTGTTCTCAAGATATTTGGGATCTAGTGGAGAATGGTTACCCAGAACCAGTAGATGCAGCAACATAGAATGCTCTAACTCAAGCAGACAAAGATTTATTGAGAGATAATAGGAAGAAGGATTCAAAAGCCCTATTCTATATTTTTCAAGTAGTGCATGAGAGTATTTTTCCAAGAATTGCAGCAGCAACTAAGTCCACGAAAGCTTGGGATATACTCCAGATAGCATACCAAGGAATGGAAAAGGTGAAAACAACAAAGCCACAAATGCTAAGAAGGGATTTTGAAACAATTTTCATGAAGGAATGGGACTCAATAGACTCTTTTTTCACACAAGTGATGGGTTTAGTCAATCAAATTAGATCTCATGGTGAGACACTAGATGATAGAAAAATTGTTGAAAAGATTTTGAGGAGTTTACCTACAAGGTTTGAATCCATAGTTGTAGCCATAGAGGAGACAAAGAATCTCTCACAATTTTCAGTTGATGAGCTTAATGCATCTCTCATTTCTCATGAGAATAGGCTTAGTAGGTCAACAAGTTCATCATTGGAGTATGCATTCAAGACACAAGCCTCAATCAGCCATGGAAGAGGTAGAGGAAGATCAAATTTCAGAGGTAGAGGGAGAAATTCGTATAGAGGTGGAAGAAGCAGCCCATCAAGCTCAAGTGGAAGAGGTAGCAGCCAATACCCAAATCACAATGAGACTCAAAATCAGCCTCAAGGCCAAAGGTATGACAAGTCTCAAATCCAAAGTCACTATTGCAAAAACTATTGGCATTATTCAAATGAATGTAGGAAGAAGCAATATGATTTTAACAAAGAAAATGCAAATTTTACAAAAGAAAATCAAAACAAAAAATCAGAACAAAATACAATGTTTTTGGCTTGCAATGTAGCACAAGAAAATGAAAAAGATGTATGGTTTTTAGACTCAAGCTGTAGCAACCATATGACAAGGAATTTAGAAATGTTTTCAAGCTTGGATGAAAATATAAAATCTGATGTCAGTTTAGGGAATGAAGATAAGGTGGCAGTCAAAGGAAAAGGGGACATCAATATTCTAACTAAGAAGGTGGAGAAGAAATATATATCTCATGTTTATTTTATTCCCGGTTTAAAAGATAATTTGATGAGTATTGGCCAGCTTGTTCAAAAGGGGTTTAGAGTATCTTTAAAAAATGGAGAGTGCACAATTTTAGATAAATTTCCAAGCAATCAGCTCATAGCCAAGATTCAAATGACAAACAATAGAATGTTTCCTTTAAAGATTAAACCAGATTTGAATGTGGATTTTGCTAAAACATACACCATAGTGAATACACAAGAGGGTAAAAGAGAACTTGCTGATGTCACTCAAACTGTATTTCAAGTAGAAATAAAAGATGAAAATTGGCTTTGGCATCTAAGATTTGGGCATTTAAACTTTGGAGGCCTAAATTTGCTTCATAGGAAAATCATGGTGACAGGATTGCCTTTAATAGAAAAATCGGAAAGAGTATGTGAAGGGTGCATCTTGGGAAAGCAGCATAGAGAATCATTTCCAGCCGGTAAGTCAATGAGGGCAAAAGCACATTTAGAAATTATTCATTCAGATTTGTGTGGACCAATGCAAACACCTTCAATTGGTGGAAGATTTTATTTTTTGACATTCATTGATGATTATTCAAGGAAAACATGGGTTTACTTTCTAAAGCATAAAAGTGAAGTGTTTGAATATTTTTTGTCAATTCAAAGCTCTTGCTAAAAAATAGAGTGGTCATTACATCAAAGTATTGAGAACGGGTAGAGGTGGTGAATACATCTCAAATGATTTTATAAGATTTTGCAAAGACCATGGAATTCACAAAGCAATTCACAACTAGATACACACCTCAACAAAATGGGATAGCTAAAGAAAAAATAGAACAATCATGGAAATGGCTAGAAGCATGTTAAAAGAAAAGCATTTGTAAAATGAATATTAGGCTGAAGCTATTTCATGTGCAACTTATATAATAAATAGATGTCCAATAGAAAGTGTCAAGAATGCGATCCCGGAAGAAGCATGGAGTGGAAGAAAACATAGTGTTTCTCATATGAGAGTTTTTGGATGTGTGGCATATGCACATGTGTCGGATGAATTGAGAAGGAAATTGGACAACAAGGGAGAAAAATGTATATTTGTGGGATACAGTGATGAATCAAAAGCATATAAATTATACAATCCAATTAGCAGGAAAGTTATAATCATCAGAGATGTGCAGTTCATAGAAGAAGAAGCATGGGATGGAAGCGTAGAAAAAACAATCAACATAACAGCAAGCATACCACAAGAGGAAAATGAAGTTTTTATACCAGCAAGCACTTCTTCAAATGTGACTCCTTCCACACCCATTCAAGCTCAACAAAGTGGTCCACAAGTGACACCATCATCAAGTGTAAGGCCAGCCTCACGCATACAATCAAATACTCCCACAAGTGGATAGAAAACACCATTTACAAGCGGCCATCAAGGTGCTGGTCCATCAAGTCCACACTCAACCAGTTCTACATCAAGTGACATGTCAAATCCTACATTGGCAAGCTTGAGGAGACAAAAACTCAGAAGTATTAGAGACATTTATGAGCAAAATGAAGGTGAGAATAATGTTGATTCAATTTCTCTTTATGCTTTATATTCACAAGTAGATGACCCAATTCATTTTGAAGATGCAATTAAAGATGAAAAATGGGAAAATGCAATGGATGAAGAAATTGATGCAATTGAAAAGAATCAAACATGGGAGTTAGTGAGTCTTCCAAAAGGAAAAGATGTCATAGTAGTGAAGTGGGTTTACAAAACTAAGTTGAATGCAAATGGTGATGTGCAAAAACATAAGACAAGGCTAGTTGCTAAAGGTTATTCGCAACAACATGGAATTGATTACAATGAGACATTTGTTCCCATAGCCCAATTAGACACCATAAGAATGACACTTGCCATAGTAGCTCAAAACAAATAGCATGTTTATCAAATGGATGTAAAATTAGCTTTCTTGAATGGTTATCTTGAGGAAGAAGTATATGTAAAATTAGCTTTCTTGTATGGTTATCTTGAATGATGGTGGATGTGCGATTGAGAAGTGGAAGTTACGATCAAACCATGATGAAGGTGAATGTGTTGAGAAGAGATTTTGCACATCAAAGGATCTGATCAGGCATGAATAATTCTATTCTATAGATCATTCCATTCTTTGTCCCCTAATAGTCACATCATTGAAATCCTTCAACCCGGTGGATTCTAAGAAGTCCTTATTGTAAATCCTTTAACAGGGTGGCACATTAATTTGTGTTCAAAGTCCTCTAACAATGCTACTCTTAATAGGTTAAACGTTTTAATAGACCTAGAGGTAAATCCCCTAATCGAGTAGCACCTAACAGTTCTTATTGTATACTCCTAATAGGATTAAGCTCCTCATAGGGCATACTTCAGAAGAGTACATATTTTAGTGGGTACTAGTCCCCACCATGGTTTTTTCCCAATTTGGGTTTCCACGAGATAAATATGTGTGTCAAATTTGTGGATGTGTTTATATGCTTTGAAGTTGCATTTGATTATGTTTTGGTTAACTTGTGAATGTTGTTTTAAGTTCAAGGACTGAAAAAGTGTTTGAAATTTCTGATTATTGATTCATCCCTCCCCTCTCAGTAATCAAAGATTTAAGATGCAACAGTGTATAGTAAAGGAAAACCATCATGGTTGTTTTTTAGTAAAATCCTGAATCCTTTTTGAGTATCAATAATAGTCTCAATGTCATGAAGAGAAGATCAAAATATGTACTTTCAAATCATTTTGTTTGTGCACAAATCCAAGATGGCAGTTTTTCAAATGTAAATAGACTACCACTTGCAAATAAAATCCATCAAAATCTCCCATCCAAACCCTTGGTGGCATCAAGAAAGAACCCAAGGGAAGAGAGAAAAAGTGTGAAATGAAGTTCCAAATGAGGCGAGTTAGGGTTTCAAAACCCTATTCTCCTCCAAATAAGATGAGACCTTTTGATGGGATCATTTTCCCTTGGATTTTGGTAAAAGGACATTGTAATATTACCTTAGGTGATTTTTTTTATAAACTTATTGGAGGTATATCCTGGGATTGGTAACCTCAAAAAATAATATTTCTAAAGTTTTAAAATAAGTGAATATCAATACTTTATTTTAAATAATATTTACTGATCTCCAGCCTCATAATTTAAGGGATATTATTTAAAGTGATATTCATTATGTTATTAGGTTAGGTTATGATTTAATAAGTGTTATTTCTAATAAAATGTGGATATTAATTTATTTTATTATATAAAAAATATTATTTTTGGAGTTATGGTGATATTATAATGAAGATGACTTGGTAGAGTCTATTTTTTTTGGTGGAAGGGATTGAATGAAACTATAGATAGTGTATCCTTGAGGGATTTCTAGACTTAGAAGAGGTGCATGCCTTTTAGAAGTGGAGTTATGTTTTTGGAGAGAGAATGGATTTTCTGATATTTGGTTAGACATATATCAAAGAGAGGAGTTTATCTTTCTTCACATGACTGACCTTGCATGGAGGGAGTTGACTTTTTCAGTAGACTTAGAGCTCATTTTTAGTGGTTGGAGGATTCCAATAATCAATCTAACTTTTTTTAGAAGTTGAATGATTTGTTATTGTTCAACTTTTCAAGAATTTTAACTTTATAAATAAACTAAAATTAAAATATATTTTATCATAAATACTATAGATTTTCTAAATATAATTTTGTTATTCGAGTCCTATATTTTTTTAAATTTATCTCATTAAATGTCAATATTGATTATTTTCAACTATAAATTTAATATTTCTATAAAAATTAATTGTTTTTAACACACCAACTATTTAAAGATTTTTACAACAGTAAATTTAACTCTATCATAAATAAAATTTTATATTTTACTTAATTTATATTATTTACTTTGCATTGGTTACATTTACGGATTTTTCTCTTCTCCATGAAGATAAGAGATTTTTTTTAATGCATTGGATCAATTAGCTGAAGTTTAAAGGAAATAAAATGCACTATTTTGTCGGCCCGGTGATATTTTTATTTAGGAAACAAAAAAAACCACCCCCCTCATATATATAAAGAGGTTAGCTGGTAATTGTAGCTTATACCGTGAGCAATTAACCAGTCTTTCTTCTTCTTGGATTTTCCTTAGTTTTTCCTGCGCATAAATTCCCTTGTTTTGAAATAGCAAAACATCCATGGCAATGGAAGCAGGCAAAGTGCAATTGAAGAGCTCAGACGATGAGATATTTGAGGTTGATGAGGCGGTGGCGTTTGAGTCTTTAACAGTGAGAAGTTTGATTGAGCATACAGGCACGCAGAATGTCCTGCCCTTGCTAAACATGACTGGTAACATCCTCGCCAAAGTTATCGAATACTGTAAATATCATGTGGAAGCCAAGGCCGCCCAGACCAGCGAAGACAAGCCCGCCATTTTGGAGGAGGATGTGAAAAAGTGGGATGAGGAGTTCGTGAAGGTGGATCTGCCTACAATTTCCAGCCTCATTCTGGTATGTGTTTAGGGTTTACATCTTGTTTTTCCTGGTATGCTTAGGGTTTCAGAAACCCTTTTATGTTTTAAAGTTGGATGATGTAGGTTAGGGTTTTCCGGAAACATTATGGATTGTTCGGCTTTATAGCACATGGATTTTGAATATTTGATATGTATTTGTAGGATGAATTTCGTTATTTAATTGTTAAATCATTTGCAGCAGTATATTTGTTAATATGTTTGTACTAAATTTATATTCCGGTTGAATATGAAGACTTGTTATATATATTTCTTTGTTGTGAACAGGCTGCGGACTATCTGAATATAAAGAACCTTATGGACTTAATGTGTCGAACTGTGGCTAACATGATTAAGGGAAAAACTCCTGAAGAGATTCGAAAGACATTTAACATAAAGAACGACTACACTCCTGAAGAGGAGGAGGAAGTCAGGCGTGAAAATCAGTGGGCTTTCGACTAAATCTGATAGGTGTAAGGAAGTTAGTCTACATATAGTCATGTGGCATGGTACAAGAATTATAACTTCTCTAGAAGAAGTTAGTTTAAATATAGTCTTCTGGCATGGATAGGTGTAAGGAAGTTAGTTTACATATTTTCTTGTCAGCTTTCTTAATTGATTTGTCAGCCTTTAAGAATTTGGATATTTGATGGCATGGTATTTGCCAGTCTCCTGGATTTAAATTGAAGTAAATGTAGCAGTTTTAGAGGATAAGCTTGTAATATTTTAATCAAAGGTACTATGGGATGTTTTATTATGATTGTTTTGCAAAGATATTAATCAAATTATCTTACCCAATCTGTTGTAACAATTTTGTGCTAACTAGTAAAATAATTTCAATTTTTCATAGTTGGAATATTTACACTTGACCAAGGTTTTACCCTTCATCTTCTCATTTATTAAAATCATTCTACCTCTGAATGAAAGCCCTTACTAATAAAAAAATTAATCTTTTTTTTTTACTAAGATATTCCAACTAATGAAATTAAGAGTTTCCGAGCTATATTTTCCATTATGTGAAAAAATTCTCATTGAGAAACATTATTTCACGGAATAGTTGTATGTTACTTTCCTTACTGAGAAAAATAACAATCCCTTTTCCTTTCAAATAAAAGTTTCTGCATAACTAAAACTTTAATCATCTCATTCTCAAACTCATCTCAATGCTAAAATGATAATATTTTATTGAAAACAAGACCAAAAAGCAAAAGGATTAGCCTCTGGAATAGCACAACACGATCAATCTAATATCAACAAAGCTGAAGATTTAAAAATTCACCAGTAACATCACAAAACTAAACTCCTCATTACAACGCCATACACATGATCACCAAATATTTACTATATTGTCAACCATCACCAAGTACTATTTTTTTGTGCACATCAACATGAGCTATTCAAAGTAGTTCATTATTTTAAACAGATATTTTTCCCACAAAGAAAATCCATTCAATGAGAAGAAATATGAACAGAGCATCATTGCATTATGTCTATTTCAACATTTTGTATGTATGTCTGTGTTGGAATTTGTTCCCAACCACTTCCTCCGTAATACTCTAGGACTCTCACGTGCCATGTCACTTCCTCCAGCCTGTTTATCTCTCTTGGACTTTGCATGAGATTTTATTTTGATTTAGTTTTAATTGCATATCCTTGCCGTAAACTTTACACTGCTCGCTGTTCAATCAGCATTTACTTGTATTTAATATTTTTAGGTTTCCCCTCTTTTCTGGGCACATTCGATGTATATCTGAGATAGAGCTCTGCAATATTGATATATCTTCTGTATGTTATGTTTTGATATATGCAAATATATAGAAGTCTGCTATTTTTATTTTCTGTTGAATGCTCTGTTTCTCTTTTTCCTCTGCCTCTGCTAGCAAGTGGTATTAGAGCCAAGTTTCTCAAAAAGAAGTTGTTGAAGAAAATATTTAGCAGCAGCTAAGAGTTTCAGCAAAGGCAAAGGCATTCAACAACTATTACAATGGCCAACACAAGTTTAACAAATCCTCAAATCCCACAGTTCAATGGAAAAATTATGATTATGGTCCATAACAATGAAGGCACTCTTTTGTTCTCAAGATATTTGGGATCTAGTGGAGAATGGTTACCCAGAACCAGTAGATGCAGCAACATAGAATGCTCTAACTCAAGCAGACAAAGATTTATTGAGAGATAATAGGAAGAAGGATTCAAAAGCCCTATTCTATATTTTTCAAGTAGTGCATGAGAGTATTTTTCCAAGAATTGCAGCAGCAACTAAGTCCACGAAAGCTTGGGATAAAAGCCACAAATTCTAAGATGGGATTTTGAAACAATTTTCATGAAGGAATGAGACTCAATAAACTCTTTTTTCACACAAGTGATGGGTTTAGTCAATCAAATCAGATCTCATGGTGAGACACAAGATGATAGAAAAATTGTTGAAAAGATTTTGAGGAGTTTACCTACAAGGTTTGAATCCATAGTTGTAGCCATAGAGGAGACAAAGAATCTCTCACAATTTTCAGTTGATGAGCTTAATGCATCTCTCATTTCTCATGAGCATAGGCTTAGTAGGTCAACAAGTTCATCATTGGAGTATGCATTCAAGACACAAGCCTCAATCAGCCATGGAAGAGGTGGAGGAAGATCAAATTTCGGAGGTAGAGGAAGAAATTCGTATAGAGGTGGAAGAAGCAGCCCATCAAGCTCAAGTGGAAGAGGTAGCAGCCAATACCCAAATCACAATGAGACTCAAAATCAGCCTCAAGGCCAAAGGTATGACAAGTCTCAAATCCAAAGTCACTATTGCAAAATGTATTGGCATTATTCAAATGAATGTAGGAAGAAGCAATATGATTTTAACAAACAAAATGCAAATTTTACAAAAGAAAATCAAAACAAAAAATCAGAACAAAATACAATGTTTTTGGCTTGCAATGTAGCACAAGAAAATGAAAAAGATGTATGGTTTTTAGACTCAAGCTGTAGCAACCATATGACAGGGAATTTAGAAATGTTTTCAAGCTTGGATGAAAATATAAAATCTGATGTCACTTTAGGGAATGAAGATAAGGTGGCAGTCAAAGGAAAAGGGGACATCAATATTCTAACTAAGAAGGTGGAGAAGAAATATATATCTCATGTTTATTTTATTCCCGGTTTAAAAGATAATTTGATGAGTATTGGCCAGCTTGTTCAAAAGGGGTTTAGAGTATCTTTAAAAAATGGAGAGTGCACAATTTTAGATAAATTTCCAAGCAATCAGCTCATAGCCAAGATTCAAATAACAAACAATAGAATGTTTCCTTTAAAGATTAAACCAGATTTGAATGTGGATTTTGCTAAAACATAGACCATAGTGAATACACAAGAGGGTAAAAGAGAACTTGCTGATGTCACTCAAATTGTATTTCAAGTAGAAATAAAAGATGAAAATTGGCTTTGGCATCTAAGATTTGGGCATTTAAACTTTGGAGGCCTAAATTTGCTTCATAGGAAAATCATGGTGAAAGGATTGCCTTTAATAGAAAAATCGGAAAGAGTATGTGAAGGGTGCATCTTGGGAAAGCAACATAGAGAATCATTTTCAGCCGGTCAGTCAATGAGGGCAAAAGCACATTTAGAAATTATTCATTCAGATTTGTGTGGGCCAATGCAAACACCTTCAATTGGTGGAAGATTTTATTTTTTGACATTCATTGATGATTATTCAAGGAAAACATGGGTTTACTTTCTAAAGCATAAAAGTGAAGTGTTTGAATATTTTTTGTCAATTCAAAGCTCTTGCTGAAAAATAGAGTGGTCATTACATCAAAGTATTGAGAACGGATAGAGGTGGTGAATACATCTCAAATGATTTTATAAGATTTTGCAAAGACCATGGAATTCACAAGCAATTCACAACTAGATACACACCTCAACAAAATGGGATAGCTAAAGAAAAAATAGAACAATCATGGAAATGGCTAGAAGCATGTTAAAAGAAAAGCATTTGTAAAATGAATATTAGGCTGAAGCTATTTCATGTGCAACTTATATAATAAATAGATGTCCAATAGAAAGTGTCAAGAATGCGATCCCGGAAGAAGCATGGAGTGGAAGAAAACATAGTGTTTCTCATATGAGAGTTTTTGGATGTGTGATATATGCACATGTGTCGGATGAATTGAGAAGGAAATTGGACAACAAGGGAGAAAAATGTATATTTGTGGGATACAGTGATGAATCAAAAGCATATAAATTATACAATCCAATTAGCAAGAAAGTTATAATCATCAGAGATGTGCAGTTCATAGAAGAAGAAGCATGGGATGGAAGTGTAGAAAAAACAATCAACATAACAGTAAGCATACCACAAGAGGAAAATGAAGTTTTTATACCAGCAAATACTTCTTCAAATGTGACTCCTTCCACACCCATTCAAGCTCAACAAAGTGGTCCACAAGTGATACCATCATCAAGTGTAAGGCCAGCCTGACGCATACAATCAAATACTCCCACAAGTGGATAGAAAACACCATTTACAAAGGGCCATCAAGGTGCTGGTCCATCAAGTCCACGCTCAACCCGTTCTACATCAAGTGACATGTCAAATCCTACATTGGCAAGCTTGAGGAGACAAAAAATCAGAAGTATTAGAGACATTTATGAGCAAAATGAAGGTGAGAATAATGCTGATTCAATTTCTCTTTATGCTTTATATTCACAAGTAGATGACCCAATTCATTTTGAAGATACAATTAAAGATGAAAAATGGGAAAATGCAATGGATGAAGAAATTGATGCAATTGAAAAGAATCAAACATGGGAGTTAGTGAGTCTTCCAAAAGGAAAAGATGTCATAGGAGTAAAGTGGGTTTACAAAACTAAGTTGAATGCAAATGGTGATGTGCAAAAACATAAGGCAAGGCTAGTTGCTAAAGGTTATTCACAACAACATGGAATTGATTACAATGAGACATTTGCTCCCATAGCCCAATTAGACACCATAAGAATGACACTTGCCATAGTAGCTCAAAACAAATAGCATGTTTATCAAATGGATGTAAAATTAGCTTTCTTGAATGGTTATCTTGAGGAAGAAGTATATGTGGAATAGCCACCCGAATATGAGATTTTGGTTCAAGAAGACAAAGTCTACAAATTGAAAAAATCATTGTATGGTCTCAAGGAAGCTCCAAGAGCTTGGTACAGTAGAATTGATTCATATCTTTTACAAAATGGTTTTGATAGGTACAACAGTGAGCCCACATTGTACATAAAGATGGATGAAAAATGTCAAATTCTAATTGTATGTTTATATGTTGATGATTTGATATTCACGGGTGACTTATCATTTGACTTATTCAAAGAAGCTATTAAAAAATAATTTGAAATGATTGATTTGGGACTCATGAAATACTTCTTAGGCATTGAGGTCAATCAAAATGAAAATGGAATATTCATTTCTCAAGCAAAATATGCAAGTGATATTTTGAAAAGGTTCAATACGCTGAATTGCAAATTATCACCAACACCAATTGTCACAGGTCTAAAACTAAGCAAGGATGATGATTGGGCCAACATTAATCCAACTTTATATAAAAAATTTGTTGGCAGCCTTATGTATTTAACTGCCACAAGGCTAGACATAATGTTTTGTGTAAGTTTGATTTCAAGGTTCATGGAGACTCCAAAAGAATCACACTGGAAAGCAGGGAAAAGAATTATAAGGTATGTGAGTGGAACAAGGAATTATGATATTCAATATTCAACTTCAAATGATTTCAAGCTCATAGGATATACTAATAGTGATTGGGCTAGAAGTATTGATGATAGAAAGAGTACATCTGATTATGTTTTTCATTTTGGCACTGGTGTAGTATCATGGGCTTCAAAGAAACAACCAATAGTCACACTTTCCTTTGCTGAAGCAAAGTATGTAGTAGCAACAGGGGCATCATGTCAAGCTGTATGGATGAGAAGAGTGTTGAAAGAGTTGAAACATGAACAAGAAGATGCAACGAAGATCTATTGCGACAACAACTCAGCCATAACATTGTCCAAGAATCTAGTTTTCCACAAGAGGAGAAAACATATAGATACTAGATATGATTTTATTAGAGAACTAATCAACAATGGAGAAATCTTTTTGGAATTTTGCAGGTCTGAAGATCAATGTGCAGATATCTTTACCAAGGCATTAGGAAAGGAAAGTTTTGTCTTTCAAAGAGATCATTTAGGCATTATAGATGGCAGTAGTTGTGATTAAGGAGGAGTGTTGGAATTTATTCCCAACTAATTCCTCTGTAATACTCCAGGACTCTCACGTTCCATGTCACTTCCTCCAGCCTGTTTATCTCTCTTGGACTTTGCATGAGATTTTATTTTGATTTAGTTTTAATTGCATATCCTTGCCGTAAACTTTATACTACTGGCTGTTCAATCAACATTTACTTGTATTTAATATTTTTAGGTTTCCCCTCTTTCCTGGGCACATTCGATGTATATCTGAGACAGTCATTTTAATTTTGTTATGCCTTGTTATTTTAAGTAGCAGAACAAAGCTCTGTAATATTGATATATCTTATGTATGTTATGTTTTGATATATGAAAATATATAGAAGTCTGTTGTTTTTATTTTCTGTTGAATGCTCTGTTTCTCTTTTTCCTCTGCCTCTGCTAGCAGTCTGGACACTCATTTTGTGCATCTCGGACACTCAGGCAAAGCCCCTTTAATAAATTTATTTTTCACCTGTCAAACTCAGTTGCTGAATAAATTTATTTTCTCCTTTCAACAACCTCTCATAAATACCTTATATTTCCATAAGAAGTAAAGAGGAGGGCCCACCAATATTGTACTTTCCTTGTACATTGAAAATCATTTTGAACATATATAAAATGATTTGCACTTAAACACCTTTTTAATAATGTTATAAAATATTATTTTAAAAAATAATTTAAATAAAAATTTATCTAAATATTTTTATGCCCATGAATCTAAATGCATCTCCCATATAAACATGTGTAAATCATAAACATGATTTATTAAACTCTAAACTTCTTTATGTCTCTATTCCTCAAATATGCATTCTATTCTTTAAATCACAAAAATGATTTAAATAATAAAATATTAGATCAATTTTGAGAATGAAATTGTAATGCTATGGAGCGAGTTAGGTCCCCTTGTTGGCCCAACTATATATTTTTCTTGTTCCAATTCATGGGCCTAGAGACAACTTGAAACAACCTCAATGTACATTATGAATAAAAAACTAAAGCGTGAAACCATGAAAGTTCAATATTTTATCTTTCTGCCTACTACCCGAAACAAGCTTAAGGCCTCAGAAATTGCCCTAAACAACTAATCAAACAACAACATGAGATCATGACAACTAGAAGGCATATAGAATTATATGTTGATAATCACTTTGTATGATAGTTTAGTTTGACACTTCATGGAGTGAAGTATTTTAATCACCAAATTCCCCTACTTTATTGTTTTTGCAACTAGATACACCAAAACCATCTTGGAACCCTGTCAACATGCCTCTTACAAAAATACCAAACAATGGTTTGAGGAGCTGCCATTGGGAGAATTAACTCATTCAAGTATAAAGAAGACATGTGCAAAAGCATATCTCACAACTTGATTTCTAATGTGAAATGCAAATGGTCAAAGTTGACCATGTTCAAACTATTATAAACATGCAAGTGCAAAACACAATGAACTCAATTTGGTTTCGGCCTTGAAAAATATCAAATACTACTCTAAGACTTTGTAATTTTTCATAGAGGTACATTTACATATGGAAAGTCGAAGGTAGTAATCCACTATCATGAAAATAATCTTGGACCAAAATATTGACCCACAAAAATGGCTACTTAGGAAACACAAAACTATGCATGTAGAAAAAAAAAAAAATTCCAAATGGATTGGCCTTGGACAAATTATCACATGAGGTTCCTAGGCTCTCAAAATGGATAAAGGAGTACACCAATATTTTGAAAAATAGGACAATTATCCTTTTTTCATGACAATCAATTGGATATGAAGAATCTATCCACAAAGTAGGCCTTATGAATAATTTTGACAATGTGCAAAATGAAGATCTGTGTGAACCCCTCAAATGGGAATAGAGAAGACCTCCAACACTCAGGAACTCTTTGTTTGAGAAAGACAAACTTTCTCATCCTTCTGTTAACCATGCTCATTCTCTGAAATAAGCATGACCGGGGGCAACTTGCAAATTTCTTACAAAGCTAGGTGGCTTCTATGGGTTATCCTCATGATGGTATTGTTGGGTCCAAAAGATCATCTTTGGTCTTGTTGTTGTGCTCAACAACATTTATATTTTGTTGGATTGGAAATGGCTCCTCCTATTGTGAAAAGATGAACTCCACCTCTTCATGTTTCTCATGCACCATCTCCATGGGAGATGGTGGTAAGATGTAGATCTCTACTTGTTTCTAGTGAAACTCATGACCTTTTGATGAAGGAGAAGATGACTTGATGTATATGGATGAGAAAAACATTTCTAGCTCATGTCCCAAAAATGTTCCTCTTAATTAGATTTTTCTTGATCTACTACGATAATATGCATATGTTGAGAAGCAACCTCATGTATATCATCATGCTCTTCATCAAGGACATATCTATACTTAGGATATTCCTCCTCATCATCCATATCATAGAGGACATCCTACTATAGCAACTTATTTGGTTCCTCTTCTTCTTGCAACAAGACTTCTAATTCTAGTAAAGGATCAATACCCAATATTTATTGCTCAAAGGTAGGAATAACTTTGTTGCTTTATTCTTCCTCAATGAAAGAGGGAAGATCTTTGAATAAGAGTAATGGATCCTCTACCTTATATTCAGTGTTCATCTATAGAGATCTTTGAATATGTACAACCTTATCATTACCCTCCTACAACTCTTTTGTTTCCCCCTTAGAAGAACATGAAGGCTCACAAACAACAAGATGCAACTCCTCCCATGGTAGCTTTTTTTTTTTGTCTTGTCCTCCTAGGATGAAATATTTAGACCATAAGCCCTCCACATCACTGGCCCATCCAAAATGAGTGCAATGGTATTAGACATAGAGAGTTGAGGGGGTGAAGTTTCTTGCATAGGGAGTGGAGGAATTGCAACATTCAACCACTTACAAGAATAAAAAAATTGGAGATGTCTTCATGCAAAGTTTCCTTGACAAAGATATAAGGACTTTCATAAGTGCACAACAATAAATGTGAAGAAATACGAAACAAATTTTAGTGGTACATCAAACAAAATGATGGATGAGCATAGATGTCAACACAATCAGTCAACATCATGCTAAGAACAATAATCTCCCTTATTTAGTCTAAACATCAAGTAGTGATACCACCATGAGAGTAAAATGAGCTAGAAAGTTGTTTTGAGTATAGGGATTCATATGTGGCAATAGTATGCAATTGAGATGAATTAATCAAAAGCATAGTATCATAGAGACAATTGCATTTATGATGCAATTGTATCATTCAAAGAGAAACATCTACCATGAATCAATGACTACAGAACCATAATAGAGACATTTTTCTCTTTGATTATATCAGTGACATTAAAAAATATATTTGTTAAAAGAGAATATCTCATTGTGCTCTTAATATCATCATAGTGAAATGATACAGGAACATTGTAGGGGTTGATAAAAGGGATCAAATGACAACATATCAATCTATGGAAAACAATGAGCAAAAGTGTTTTAATAGTACTATCAGATACTAAGTGAAAATAATTAGTGAATATTGACTCAAAAGCACAATGATATAGCTCATATTTTTTAATCAAGCATATGTGGATATTTCATAGGTACAAATGGAAGACAATTGAAATCTTGTCTATGCAATGATATTTCAACACAGCTGCAAGATAGTGAATGAAAAGAAATATCAATCAAAGAAGACAACACACAATGGTAACCATAATCAAAATTGTAAAAATGATAGAGCATGAAAATGTTATGGTGATAGTACATATTAGAGAATGTTCGAGCTACATGTTTCAGAAGATACAAGTACAACAATGATACAAGGAATATCATGAATATAATGATAGTGCAACTGATATTTTCCACAAGAATAGAAGCTTCATCTTGAGAATCATAAGAGCCTCATGTTTATCCATGGTATGAAAGTACAAAAGGGATCTTTTAAACTCATTGTTTCATAAGATTGTCAAATGAATCAATAGTACATATTGTCATCATGTAATTATTGAGCACAAGAGAATATACATATGACCAACACCATTTCAACTCTGATCAGCTACAATGCAAATAAATGAAATCCTATTTTCTTTCCTTTTGTAAATTAGAAGCCAATAAACATGAAAGATTCAACAGATTTCTAAAGGACCTTCAAGAACATCAACATCATGAAGCTTCAAAGATCAGAACTTATAAGTCTACATTTCATACATATAATTTAGGAATAAGAAAAGAATAATGAACAAAATATAGCCAATTTGGGAGTATGAAAATAGATGTAGCCTCAATACCATATTAAAATAAAGGTCTCAACAAATTTATGAAAAATGTAAAGCATTTTTATTATTTAGGGTTCAGTAGCAACATCGTAGAAAATGGTCATTTTCAATGGTGATAAAACCCAAAATAAGAATCTTCAAAATATCAAGCTCAACCATGTGAATGAAGGAAAGGGCACAAAGATGTCTTATTTTCTATTTCTTTTGTTAAAACACATAAGTATATCGGTTGTGTATGTTGTCATAATTGATGAAGGAGAGATTGTTGAAGTATTGGTTAGTAAGTTATAGAATTGTTATGATATAGGTTTGATTAAAGATTGGTTAGTTATTGTATTATCATTGATGTCAACTATTGACTAAGTGTTCTTTGCATGTTTCTAAGTACATGAATGATGGATAATATTATGGATGGGCCTATAATTTGTTCTTGTTTTATGATACTTTTATGCTATGTTTCAAACATTTCTAAGACACTTGTTATACCTTTTAGTATTTGAACTTGTGAATATGCTATAAGTATAGTCAAACCAACAAAACCCATGGGTAGATAATAGTTGATATACTCTAAATACTTTTTAACCAAATATTATACATATATTGCATTATTTCATATAATCATTTGAATGTGTTTTCTAATTTTTGGATTGGTTGAATGGATAAATATTTGAAGATATGTATATGCTACTAACTTTCCATGAAAAGAGGCACGACTGAAGAATGGATCAGCGAGCATTGATGAAAAGCAAGGAAGACTCAGTCATGATGATGGAAAGTCATTATGGTGCTGCGAGACATGCCTAATAATTGGAAGGAACAACCATTCTAGGAAATATAGGAACATGTTTAAGCTATATCTTCTCTATTATTAATATTCTATTAAGCGGCTATGCAACCTTTATGTTATTCTATCATGGATTGTTGCACTTTCATTTCTTTATGGTGTAAGTTAAGTTACAAGAACAATTTCTTCTATTTCAATTAATAATGATTATTAAGGATGAGGAATCAAAATTTAAAATAGCTAAAGAATTCTATGGTCTATTCCAATTCCTTCCTTCCTAGCAACAAAATCTACTTTGTGAACTTTTGCTCCATAATTTTATTATCCCTGATGAAACTGATTGGAATCCTCTACTTTATATTGGATATATACACTTGAAATATATAATTTCATAGATTCATAATGAGACCAACTATTATAGGCAACTAGATGCTTACAAAGATCGAGAGAGGTAAAAAAAGTTACCCTTGAGGGTTGAAAGTAGTAAGCCCGATGTTTTATTAAGGGACTGGTTAAATCTTACTTATGGAAAAATAAAAGTAGAAACCAGTGAGAGAATTTTTGTTGTTAGAGAGAAAGTTTACAAATAATATCAAGGAATGCCCTATTTCACTTTCCGGTGAGCTTTAGCAGGTGCTAGAAATAGGTGGAGTAGATTACTAGAAGCCTTAAGAAAACATGATACACATGTGAAATTAGTACCTCTTGCAAAGTATTAATAATTTCAAGAGATTCTTTGATAAAGGCTCTAATTGTCCATGACAGTTTTGATTTTTCCTTGATGCAATCTAAAATATTAATAGAATCACCCTCGATCCAAATTTTATTATACTTAGCTAAATCAATAAGTTTTAAAGCCTGAAGAAGACTCACCACTTCTACCACATGGTTAGACTGTATACCAATAGGGTATGCCGCATTGGCAAGACCTCTAGATTCATCATCCTTGATGAGGTTGATACCAACAAAAAAATCTAGCTTCCTTCCCATTAAAGCCGCACAATTCTCCTAGATACATCTTTTGATTTTCTCTTCCACCACAAAAGGGGGAAAAGAGGTGTTTTTGAAAACCTTGTCATTGTGCTCTCTCCAAATTTTCCAAATGACATGCAAAGAAATAATATTCCAAAGGTTTCTATCTATACCCATATTTGCATTTCTCAATTGGATAGAAACATCTCGCATGTAGCCAGGGAAAACCCAATGTTGATTCCAAGTACTTAGAACAATATTCAAAACTTCCCATGAAAAAGGATAGGAAACAACAAGATGAAAAGTAGTTTCCTCCAAACAAAGGAAGAAATGATTAACCAGCATCATCCCCCTCTTTTGAAGATTATCCAGCATAAGAATCTTATTCTGTAAAACCAACCAATAAAAAAAGTTAATTTTAGGTATCAATCTCTTATCCCAAACCTTAGCCCATATAGGGGGAGGATTCGACTAGTCCAAAAGAAGATCTATAGCCGAGGAAATATTATAGGACCTAGAGGGATGGGCAACCTAGATCAAAGCATCCTCCACCATTGGCTCAAGTTTTGACACATTGAGATCCAACATTTAAGGTTTAAGGTTGTCATCCACAAGCACCAAATCAACCCACGACTGATTGCACCGATAATTGAAAACCCAAGGGCCAAATCTCTAGATACACTCCTCAATGAGAGGATGAATATTAAGGATAGAAGAGAGTGGAGAGTTTTGAAGCCAACAATCCTCCCAAAACTTAATATTGCAGCCATTACCTAGCATCCACTTCGTCCCCAAGAGAACAATAATTTTTTCTTGTTAGATGCTATTCCAAATGGCCAAACCATTAATCCTAATATCTGACTTAAAAAAATCTACAATGTAGGTGAAAGGGAAGAGGTACTTCTTGATGAACATATTGTCATTGATGTCAAAATCAGAGATCAAAGAAGGTATATGATACACTCAAAATATATATAGAGCATTCAACATATTTGATATGATATATATATATATATATATAGCATATTTGATATGCATATATTCAGAGATAATCAGTATATAATCAAAGAGGCATATATTCAATGAACAAGAATAAACAGTATATTTTCAGTATACTTTCAACAGACAAGAATAAATAGTGAAAATACGTATATATATAAGATACATATAAAAGACATATACAAGACTATCATATATAGAGTCCTCAGCATATAGTCGGGATTATGAAAAAAAAATAGAGGGAAGTCTGAAGTTTGGAACAAATAATATTTGAACTGGCAAATATCACTTATATCAACACTATTCAGGGAAAGATGCAATATCAAACTTAACATACCCGGAGATAAATATAGTGGTCATATGGAGGGACTACACACACTATTGACCAAAGGAGAAGAGTAGATAGAAAATGACAAAGACTATTATTTAGTCCATATTATGGCAGCGACTTCATCAATTAAAAAAGGCGATTACCTTTAAAGAGAGTAGACAGCGACAGGTTGAAGTAGCGGTTGATAAAAAGGAACGTCAATAGTGAAGATTGATATTATATCGTATGCAATAGATAAGCAGAGAGGGCAAAGATTATAATATTGTATATCGATAGTTTATATTGACTATAATATATGTATTATAAACATTGAAATACGGCATATTGAACAGCATACATATACGTATATGAAATATTTGAAGCAGAAATATACGTATATTAAAATACAAACAGAGAAATACTATGCATCGCATTTGTGATATGGTATGCCACTGGTGAACAAAGACGTATACATTTGAAGACAATATATTTTATATGGCAAGATCAGTCAATGTCAAAAATAGCATTATACGGAAATATATTTGACGGCAACATATGCAGCGGCTTTCAATAATGAATGATAAACTGCATCGAAGTTTTTGATCAGCATTTTTAATATAAAGATGGCATAAGTATTGATAGCAGTAGTCGAAGACTATATTTATGGCAGAATATAATGATGACGGGATTTGAAATGAAGGAATATACTGTGCTTATCGAAGTCGACAGCGGTATAGATTTAATTGAAGGTTGATATGTTATTATCGAAGAGGCAGACTTATATATTATAGAAGGTATGTATTTGCAGCAGTCAATATATATATACAGCGGCAGGGATATAAAGTATCGAAGGTTATATTATGAATATAATATATATCTACAGCGGCAATAAGTCTTTAATCAGCATTTGAAATAAA
Organism: Chamaecyparis obtusa; assembly: GCA_027943335.1. Classification (NCBI taxonomy): domain Eukaryota; kingdom Viridiplantae; phylum Streptophyta; class Pinopsida; order Cupressales; family Cupressaceae; genus Chamaecyparis; species Chamaecyparis obtusa. The sequence goes on along the minus strand of BSBK01006391.1, from coordinate 124,520 downwards.
GGTATACAGCAATAAAGTATATATTATTATTGAAGATGGATATATATACTACAGCAGTCGATACATATAAAGATATTAATCATTGTTAATTTTAATTAAAGTTAATAATATTAACTTTATTAGTTAATAACATTTTTGAAAAGACACCTTTTCACTCTTGAAAAGTCATAAACTTTTAAAGGGACATAATGTTTCACTCAAATATGGGTATATATATATTCAATCTTTTTGTGGAAATTAAAAAAACAAGTCAGCATGTGGATACAAGAAGGAGAGCAGCAGTAATAAAGAAGACATAGAAGTTTAATATTATATATTCAGATTCTGAATATAATATTGTGAGAATAGACATACAAATATATATTCAAAAGAAGAAGAAAATATTGGCTGACTTAAAAGAGCAGATTGCATCCATCATCAAGTTGAATAAGCAACTATATAAAGGTGGAAATTCAGAACAGCATTTGGAGGTTGATGCTTCCAGTGAGTTGGTGCTCAGAAACCGGACGGGGAGTTGGTGCTCAGAATCCGGACAGGGAGTTGGTGCTTCCAGTAAGTCGGTGCCTGCGAAGTGTGGGAGTTGGTGCTTCCAGTGAGTTGGTGCTCATAAACATAGGGGTTGGAGCCTCTAGTAGGTTGGTGCCTACAAAACATTGTAAAAGAACAATATTATATAGAAAAGGAAATTATTTAGTGGTTTTCTCCCATATTGGGTTTCCACGTAAAATTTGTGTTCATGTGCATAATGGTTTGTTTGTGAATTTGAAGTTATCTTTGAATAAAGTTTTAAAAGTTAAAAACTATTAATATACTGATTCACCCCCCCCCTCTCAGTATATTCGTGTGCTCTTCACTTCTTAAGAAGTGTTAGGATTAATAAGGCAGAAATAATAATTACATGCAAATATAGCCAATATCAGAAAACAATGAACCACATAGAAGAGAACACAAAACACAAAGATTTAATGTGGTTCACCCAATCCTTGGGCTACGTCTACCAACAGTGAGTCCAAAATTTTATTATCCAGTGATTACAACCTAATTACAATCTGTAATCCCTTACAGCTCAATTCTACCTCAAGTACTAAAATCATACATCATAATGAAATCCCTAACCCTAAGCCAATATAACAAGGCTTATGTCAGTTAACAAAATCCTAAAATACTTCACGAGTCAACCTAAGAAAAGGCTTGACGAGTCAACCTAGGGAAATGTCTGACGTGTCAACTTAAAAATGCTTGACGAGTTAACCCCAAACCCCACAATGAATGAAAAGTGTACCTAGATAGTACTTTCCTGATTAGTCACCACAAGATAACAAGAAGGATTTTTCTCCATTCCTTCTAATCACCATAGATCTGCCAGATTTGTTTGGCCAATAAAACATTATTAACCACCATATTATTAGCATAGTTATCTTGAATACAAAACATTTTTAAATGCATCTATTTAACATATCTATGTTAGTAATTTTAACACATATTGTAACCCTAAAAGTTAGCATAATCCCAAATCTTACATAGATAAATTAAATATTAACATTATTAAATATAAAATCATTTATACTATTAATATTAATATTAACATTAGCATTATTAATAACATTATTATTATTAGACTTGATGTTAATTTTTCTTGTTGGGATTGCCCCACTGAATGAGAACATTATTAATATTATCATATAATAATTAATTTCAATGTTATAATTTGCAATAGAATATTATAATATATTCTAATAATAATAAAAAGTTATGCATCTATATAAAATTAATTTTGATTAAAAAACTATGGATAGTTCGGCTTTAAAGCACATGGGTTTCAACTATTTGATATGTATTTATAAGATGAATTTCGTTATTTAATTGTTAAATCATTGATCAGGATTAAATTGGGAAAATACTGAAATCTAATTTTTCAAAATTTCATATGTTTTAGTAAATTGCAATTTTGAGGGTCTTCATTGCATTTTTGGGAAAAAATGGTACGCGGAAATTTGGTTGAATATTATTTGAATACCTTTCTAATGCATCAAACGGTTCGTAATTCGGAGCTAGGATGAGAAAGTTATGCCTTCTCCAAGAGGACCTAAATTTTATATATAGTTTTTTGATAAATTTTGATAGTTTTAATAGTTTAATTGTAATAAACATTATGATGACTCTTCATTTCAATTCCAAGGGATTTGTGTGACCCTTGGGATCCATCCAACTTGTATAAACTCCAATTTTGAATAGAATGGAGACACTTTTTGGCTTGCAATCTTGTTGTTAGTCTTTTAAGCTTTTATGTCAAATTTCACAATACTACAGGTTTCACACCAGGTATTGTAATCTAATTCATAATTCAGATCAATCATTTATAGCAGTATATTTGTACAATATGCATGTACTAAATTTATTTTTTGTATAGCTATACATTGGAAATGATGATTTGTTATGTATATTTCTTTGTTGTGAACAGGTTGTAAACTATCTGAATATAAAGAGCCTTATGGATTTAATGTGTCAAGTCGTGGCTGACCTGATTAAGGGAAAAAACCCCTGAAGAGATTTGAAAGACATTTAACATAAAGAATGACTTCACTCCTGAAGAGAAAGAGGAAAGCAGGTGTGAAAATCAGTGGGCTTTTGAGTAAATCTGATAGGTGTTAGGAAGTTAGTTTACATATAGTCTTGTGGCATGGATAGGTGTAAGGAAGTTAGTTTGCATATTTTCTTGTCAACTTTCTTTATAATGATTTGTTAGTCTCCTAGATTTAAATTGAAGTAAATGTAGTAGTTCTAGGAGATACGTTTGTAATATTTTCATCAAAGGTACTATGGGATGTTTTATTATGATTGTTTTGCAAATTATAAATCAAATTATATTACCCATGGGTTGTAGAAATTTTGTGCTAACTGGTAAAATAATTTTCCTCTTTACACTTGACCAAGGTTTTACCTTTTATCTTCTCATTTATTAAATTCATTTTACCAATAAAAACTTTAATCTTTTAACTTTTACAAAGATAATCCAATTAACGAAAGCCATGTTTTCCCCTTTTAATCATTATGTGAAAAAATTATCATTGAGAAACATTATTTCACACAACAGTTATATATTAGTTTCCTTACTTAAAAAACAATCCCTTTTTCTTTGAAATAAAAAATTTCCAAAATATTCTGCAATACCCTTATGTATTTGCAGAGCTCAAATTTTAATCATCTTATTCTCAAACTCCTCTCAATGCTAAAAAGGGAAATATTTTGTTGAAGACAAGGCCAAAGAGCAAAAGGATGAGCCCCTTGAAATACCATAATACTATCAATCTAATATCAACAAATCTGAAGATTTAGAAATTCACCACCAACATCACAGACTACTCATTACAATGCCATACACACATTCAACAAATATTTACTAATATTATTAACCATCACAATTACTAATATTTACTAATATTCTCAACCATCACAAGCACTATTTTTTGTGCACATCAACATGGGGCATTCAAAGTAGCTCATTAATGTAAAGATTATGCTCCAAACATATTTTTTTGCAAAAAGAAAATCCATTCAATGATAAGAAATATGAACAGAGCATCATTGCCCCCTTTCAATACCCTAGCAAACCGTGAACATATATTTTTATCTCATTGTTTGAAACTCTTTTTCTCATTGGAATCACTTTACACTTTTAATGAGCTTCCAAGCTTATGCCCTTTGTTGATGTGGTATAAGTTATTTTTCACCTGTCAAACTCAGTTTCTAGATGAATTTGTTTTCTCCTTTCAACAACCTCTCACAAAAACCTTATATTTGCATAAGTAAAGAGGAGGGCCCACCAATATTGTACTTGCCTTGTACATTGAAAATCATTTTAAAATATATAAAACTAGCACTTGCACCAATAGAAAGTGCAAGGGATGGGCCGATAGGTATTTTATTTGAAAGCATAGCTGTAGGTTTACATAATTAAAGCAAGTGTCTAAAAGTGTAAATGGGAAGACAACCTAATCAAGACACATCAATTGTGAGGGCATTTATAGAATGTACATATTGTATGAAGCTTGAGTAGGTAATAAGCAATTAATAACCTTCAATAGAATATTCAAAGTTGAGACAAAATATTTATTTTTGAAGTGAGAAAGTGTACTTATAAAATTATTTTGAAGTTTCATTTTACAAAGATGTTTCATGGTAGATGGAACCATTATATGTAATAGAATTCAGTATGGAAAAGTTGAATATATAGTATTTTCATACTTGACTTTATTTTATGACTTACCATAAAATTGAAACATTGAAACAGATTGGAGGTTTTAGTAAATGCTCTATATTTAACAATCAATATTATTTGTTTCCTCTTCTTGCAATGGCCTACGAACCTATAGAAGAGAAGAAGATAAAATTGTCAAGAAACAAATGGTTGTCTTAATTAAGGGAAGGGAAAAAATGAAAGTTCAAGTATTTGAAAAGAGGGACAGAAGTAACAATGCATACCCAAGATCAAAGTGAGATCAAGAGGAGTCAAGCTTCTTCTTTCTTTCTAATAATGTTGTATAGATTCTTTTTCATTTTCCAATAACACTCCAAAGAGAAGGTGGGCTATATTCGAAGGCCTTGCAAGGATTTGACTCTATTGACCACTGTAAAGGTGAGGCCTTGTCTTTCAGTTTTACCTATATCAATTGTGGCTCTATCTAGTGTGAGGCCTTGTGATTTGTGTATAGGGATAGTCCATATAGTGGTTAGCAGTAGTTGAGTATGACTGGCTTAGGTTATCAGTTGTATGGGAAAATTTCTAGGTTTTGGACATCCCAAGGTGGGCCATTGTAGTTATCAAAAGTGACATTAACATATGCTAGTAACTTTGGGGGCTTAGAGGCATAGGGATATACAATATCTTTGACCTTGCCAAGAGGTCCATTGACAAGATGAACTTCTATCCATAGGTTTGTGGTAAGCATGACACATTGAAATCTACATAAAAGGACTTATTTTGAAAGTTAGTCATCGTTATTAGCTTCAGCATATTTATGTTGTGTATTGAGTGAAACACATAGTACAATAGGTACATTTAGTTTTTTGGCATTTTTTTTATCGTTGAATGCTACTAATTCATTTGTAGAAAATAAATGTATTACTTTCTCAAACTTCACTTGCTCAATTAGTGGTGGGGATTTGTTTGTATGAGTCATTAGTAACTTCTAATCATACTTTGATGGTTCTATATTATGCATGTTTTGTAATTCTTGAAGGAATTTTATTTGAATTGGATCATCGCCATCTTGTCTAAAAATTATCTGCAATGTTATAACTGTATTAAACTCGTTCAATAAATTTTGTGCAATTGTGTGTGATGGATAGATAGGTTTGTCCATTACTGGTGGAAGTTGGGCAAGGTATCCAATTAGAATTATAGAAAGACCCCCAAAAGAAATGTGTTTTTAGTGGGGTATTGCTTCACATAACCTACTATTAATTTTCAACAGTAATTTTGGGCCTATGCAACTCATCTCATCGATGAGAATGTACAGTATATTTTTCATGTCTTCTTGGAATGTTGTCAATGTTTGGCCTTGTAGTGGTTTCATTTCTCTAATTGGAATCTTAAGGGTTGCATGTAATATTGATGCATGTATATTAAATGTTGCGATTCTTGTGGGTGTGAGAATGAAGGAGTGGATTAAATCATTGTGGTCTACAAATTTGAAGTGTAGTTTGAATGTAGCTTATTAGATATAATTTTCTAGTTCCTATTGTACCTTGTATGACCATGTATAAAGGTTCTATTGAGCAATTATCTATGGAGTGGTCTATAGTGAGAGAAAGCCCCAATTGTTTCTAACATGATAAGTTGTAGTTTTGGTTACTCATATTTGTTGGGGGGTGAATAGTTTTCTAAGACATCTTGTTCTTATGAAAAAATTGATTTGTAGTTTCATGCAATTGTAAAGGAACATTGTGCTTTCACCAAATGTGACTATTGTCAAATAACACTTCCAAAACCTGTTTAGATAATTTAAGTTGATACTATGAAAAAGATCCATTTGAGATAGTATTTCCCACTCATGCAATTGTATAGTGTCTTGTCTATGTATCTCACTATCAATTTCATTTTCATCTCCAAAGACATCTTCATTTTGTTCCATGCAATCAATATGCCAAACATTATATTTTTTTGTGTATTCGTGCACTTCTAATTACTACTAATCTCATCTTTCTAAAGGCCTATATCTTTGACTATTGCATTGAAATGTTTGTATAGAAGGAGCTTGCTCCAATATAACACTGAAAAGTTGTCAGACTTCTTTTGGAATTGCATAAAACATTGGAAAGACTTGGACTATTACTTTTTCTTCTCTATAGCGTCATTTTATTCCTTTGTGATTGGCAGCATATGTGTAAGATCTTGTTGATTCAATTAGTGTAACTAGTTCTAAGTGAGATGGATGATCTAAGTAGGCTTGTATGATGGTAGATTGTATGTCATTTTCATTAGTTGTATTAAAAATTAAGCAAAAGTAGGTTTTACAGGGACCCAAAACCTAAAGAGTTAAAGATATAGATTAGACAATAAGATCAATATAAAAGAGCATCCAAATGAAACAAAAGGGGGAGAAAAAACACTCTAACCCAACAAAAATCAACAAGATAAGAAACAAAAAGAGAACCAATGAAATAAACCAGCTACTACCACCCTTTCAAAATTTGGATGGAGTCTTCCATCTTTTTCTCCAACTTTGTCATTTTAGACTCTCCTTGAGCCCCATAATCTCCTTGCTAGATAAGATGTTCTGGATCATAGTCACTCTCGTTCTTGCCCCAGGGCCTTTCCCCTTTGTATTAGGATTTTGTAGAACATCGCACTCGTTCTTCTCCAGCATGTCAAGTAGCCAATGAAGGTTACTGGTAGAGGACTTCATACCCTCCATAGAATGCTTGAATAGGTTTTCCATCATTTTTGAACCACACATTCAATTCAAGCCAATAATTTAACAAGGGCACAAAAATATGAGAGTGGTCATAGTCCTTACCCCTCTTATTAACTCTATCCAACAGATTCGAATACTTATCCTCTAGGTCAGTATTCTATGTCCTAATCTTCTCAATCTCCTGATAGAAACACTTGTCATTTTTGAAAGAAAATAGGGCTCTAGCTTTCCCATTAGTTATTTGTTTGATGTGATGGAACACTTTTTTACCCACATTTAGTGATATGAATTGGTGATTGAAAATCACAAGAGGGAGTTTTTGTAACATATGACACATGTTTCTTGTGCACTTATATCTCTCTCAACAACAATCTCTTCCATGAACTTCTAGTATGCTTTAATGACATGACCTTGTTGGTTTGCATCAAAATAAATTCATAATAGCATATTAGCACAAATCTCATATTTTTTTTTCAAATTTAGATGCATACTTGGAAATGTATCTAAGAAAAATAAGTTGTGAGGTTACAAGTTGTAAATCTATATTAGCCCTCCATATAGAGAGCATATGTGGGTTATGAATTTTCAACCTATCATCATTTCTTGATGGTTCATAGGACTTGTAACCTAATTCATCACATAGCAATTGTGATTCTTCACATTTTTTCTAAGGCACTTTATATCTGCATTCTACTTGTCAGCCTTTCTTATGCAATGAAGTCCATTCAATGCATTTGGTGTATCTTTGTACATGATTAACTAATTCTTCATAATCAACGTAAGGATTGGCAGAAAATATTTTAGTTGTGTTTAGTAGGCATGGATCACCAATTGGGGTTCTATGTATCATGTTTCCAATTTTAGATTTAGAATGAGGGTTCCAAGCAGTGACGTATTTGTCAAATAAATCTTTGGCTCTATTTACTTCAGTAGGGTTTCCCCAGTCCAATGTATCCATGTTGGGAGCATTTTTTATCCAAATGAAACCATGGATTTGTGCAGAACCTCAAATTTTCCATTCATAGCGGTACCAGTAATTAACTACAGCCATGAGTTTCTTAGTCACCTCTTCTCGAAATATTGTGAACCATTGATGTAGGTATAGAGATGTTGTATGAGGGTTCCTAATCACATTATATGTGTGTTGTTTGTATGTAAGGAAGGAAGATGTATCATTTGGTGAAAGGATAGCGTAAAGATTGGGCCACTTTGTGTTAGCTGCACTTAAAGTAAAGAACAATGTCGGAGAGCCTATTTGTATTATCATATATGTTAGATTAGTACGATTCTTATTCTAGTAAGATTGTGTCCCTCTCAAGGTAGAGCCAAAATGCATTATTTCTTCTGCCAATTGATTATCTAGAAGGTTGGTTAAGTGGAATCGAAGGTCTTCATTAGTGGTAGGTATATTTTCTTCGAATTTTTATTTAATGAAGAATGAATAAAGAGCCTGGCTACAGTGGAACATCATAGGGTAAATAGGAGGAAGTATCTAAAACATGGGTGCTAACCAAATCTATTATCATGAAAGCGCATAAAGTGCAAGGCATATTTATGATGTTTCACTTCTCTAGCTTGAGATTGTACGGGTTGCACACATGCATTTCCATTTGGGAATAGAGTGGGAAATGCCATGTCAAATAAGCCCTCAGTTGTGTACTCTTTAATAGGTGTTGACCTTATGTGTGGCCACTCGATAATGGTCACTAGTACAATTTGCACCTATTTTTGATGGACAATTGGTCAAATTTTCTACCAATATTGGTCAACTATCTCACCAATGGTTTGGTCGCTATTTTTTGAGTCGAATGTTTGACATATCATTGGCAACATAGAATGTTCGATGTGAATCTTGGTCAAAATTCACATCTTCTATTAGGAATTCATCAGGTCAAACTGTCGACCAAAGTGGGTCGAAATATTTAGACCTTTTGACTTTACTTGGTCAAAATCTTTAGACCATCTGATCAGGATGTGAAATAGACGATGGAAAATTTCAACTAAAATTGGTCAAACTTTAGACCAATATTTGTGAGGGATTCAACCAAAGGTCATCAAAACATCGACTAATAATGGAATGTTAAAAAGAAAACAACTAAAGATAAATATCTAGAGTAATCACCAACGAAATCCTACTCGGTGATTAGTCTAGATATTTATCTTGAGGTGTTACTTCACATTAATATATATCACTATGTATTTTTTTATCTTTTTTTTTTTATAACCCTGAGGTATCCCTGTGACTCAGCCCAGCGATCGAGCAACCCATATCTTGGGTACCAGGGGTGAGCTGAGGCAAAACTAATCCTCAAAGGGTGACACTGTCAGCCCGTTCGTGATCACACCATTTAAAATTTGGGGGGAGGTTTGAACCCAAGATCATGGGGGTGACCCACAACCTCAAGCCACTACTCCCCACCGTGCGAGCTACTTTACTATTTTTTTTAACAGTAATTGGTAATTTTATTAATTGTAATGGTTTAGAACTTGGCCCTAGCTACATTCAGGAGAACGAAGGATCATATCAAAATCTTTCTTTTCATTTTTCTCTAAACTCCACCTTTTTTCTGAGAATAAAGGATCATGTCAAAAGCTTTCTTTTCATTTTTCCTTTTTATCCCTTTTATAGTTTTCCACCCATCCTCCAATTTGGGTGCCTCATTTTTCCAATCCTCGAGATTATCCCCTAAAATACAACCCACCACTAGTAAAAAAATAGCAAAATTAGACTAAAAAAACTACTAAAAATCACATATAGATGACCAATTTTGATCAAATGACCAGTAATAGTTTATTGCCAGTCATTTGTAACACCACCAAATTTGTGACTAAACAAATTTTAGTCATTTGTTGGTTGTTTTGAATGATCAATTTGGTACTATTTTTACTCATTAATTTAGTCATTTGTTGTTGTTAATTGGTCATTCATTTAATCTTGATAGTCATTTATTTAATCATCAAAATCATTAATTTGTGTCAATTGGTAATATATTTAATCATTTGTATCAACTAATTTCCATCCATTGGTACTATATTTGATCATTTTAATCATTAATTTAGTCAATGTTGTTAATAATTAGTCATTTATTTAATCACGTTAACACTTAATTGATATCGATTGGTAATATATATAGTCATTTGTATCAACTAATTTCCATCCATTGGTAGTATATTTGATCATTTTAATCATTAATTTAGTCAACGTTGTTAATAATTAGTCATTTATTTAATCACGATAACAATTAATTGATATCGATTGGTAATATATTTAGTCATTGTCACTCCTATGTTTCCATCTACTAATAGTATATTTAATCACTATTATATTTTGGTTCTCATTAATTGGTATTGAATTTAGTTGTGATATAAATAATGTATTAAATTACATAAATTTAATAATGCAAAAAAGGCATATATTAAACTTGAAGTAAACCATAAAAGAAATTAAAAATATATTAACATATACAAACAATATTCAACATCATGAGAAAGAAAGGTAATCTGCAATTTAAAAATATAATATGTATCAAGTAATAAAATGTCAATGTTGAGAGTATACATAATTATATCTAAAAATATCAAAGCTATTAAGAGTTTCCAACTCATTAAATACACCATGAATGTCTGGTATCTAGTGCATGATAAACATCAACTAATTCATTTTCTCCAAAAAAATTATTGGCCACCATGCAAAGGATCCTTCTTTCTCTTTTAGATGGATTGCTCCATCTAGTTTGTCTTCATAAACAAGTGGTACATTACTTGTGACCCTCACAAGTTCTACATTTGCATCACTCGTTCCTTTCAAGTTTTATCCATGTATGATAGATAGTGAATGGATTCGCCCAACACCAACAACAACACTATCAAATGGATCCAACACTCTGACTTTATCTCCTTCTTGGAATTCATAAATATTTTTCTACAAATAGAAAAAGTGCATAGGTAATTATGTGACTTATTAACATAATCATTATCACATAGGTAAACATTTGACTTATTAACATAATAAAACAACCCTTACTTGCTCAAATAGTACTTGCATGTGTTAAAACAAATACCATGAAATACACAACAATAAATAAAACTCACCTTGCTTTTAACATGAAGTCTTCTTTGAATATCATATAGATCCTCATCCAGTTCAACATGTTCACTATCAACATCCTTCTCAAATTGTGGAGCTTTATAGATAGGTCTATTGAGAGTGTCTTTTCTTGTATGCACAGTAGACTAAAGAGAAAACAAGTACAAGTCATATGCTGGAAGAGGGTATGATGTGTAAACCTTGGCAAGAAATAAGTACAATTATAAATTATGTAATGAAGATAGCTAATAAATATTGTGACAAATTAACTTACATCTGGAAAAATGCAAAATCTATAATTATTTGTTTAAAATAACATTTCAAGCATGAAGATTAGGATAGATAATTGACAACTATTACATTACCTCAACTTTACCACAACTATAACTGTGTTGATCCACATTCATGTCCACTAATTCATCACAATCACTGTCAATATCAGTAGCTTTGTTGGCATCAAAGCATTTTTGTGCAGCTTTGATAGAATTGCTCTGCACGTGGTTAAATTGTTAGTAGATAGATCAATGCAATGGTAGATTAAATGCAATGGTGGTATTTTCTTCTATGTCCTACCCTATAGGCATATATAAAATAAAATCATTGAAAATAGAAATCATTCCTTCATAATGATATTAAACCATGTTTGTTACAGCATGATAAGTTGTAACAACTCCAAAATATAGGCATACACTAAAATAAAATTATAATTAAAGCATAAATGGCTTAGAAGATAAGCATACCTTAGTATTGAATATCCAGTTATTAGTTGTCTTATTAACACCTATATTTTGAGATAAGTGAAAGAAAGCGCATTAAAAAGAGATTCCAAATATCTATTAAATTGAGTGATAAGCATATATAATAATTCAAATATAATAAGATAGTGAGAAATGACCTGTGGAGTCTCGTTTCTTCTTAACCTTAACATTCTCTTTAATTCCTTGACCATCTTTTACCAAGCCTTCACCTTCTTTCCAAACCTTGCAAAGAACAAGCAGAGGGGAAAAAATGAGAAACATAAGACATACAAAAAACAATATATACTTACCTTTTAGAACCCATAACATAAACTTAAGTTCAAATATAGACAACAACATAATAGAAGATGGTCAGAGTTGTGGGTTTCCCGAAGTCGTAGATTACTCATCTCAATATGAAGTCATAGAAATTACTTAGATTACTTGTCTCAATATAAAGTCATAGAGGGATGTTGTTGTTTAGAAGTCGAGAAAGCAATTCAAACATACTAGCAGTAGACATACTAATAGACAAAAAGAGGATAAATCTTCTTTGCTTACCCATAATCTTCTTTGCCTATGAGCTCAGCCTTTGATGCAACACAATAGAGAATGCTATTGATATGAAATGAAAGATGCAAAATGAAGGTACTTTAAACCTCAAATGAGTAATCTACAACTCAGAATGGGTATCAACCTTTGTAATCAAACATATGTTTTTAACTCAAATAATTTAAAAAGTTTCTTTGAGGTCCTCTAATCTGACATGGTTCTCCAAGGTTTTGAATTTTTTATCTTGAAAAACATGTGATGCTTTCATCAAGATGCAAAATAATGATTAAATCCCTGGATTTATGATTGAACACACAGGTTTGCACTGATGTTTGCAAAATATTTCATAGAAAATACATAACAGAAAATTACTGTAACAGCATACTAGTTGACAATGCTAAAAAATTCAAAATAGAAAACAAAAACTTCACCAATGTTATACCAATTTTGAAATTGATGCTTCATCAAAGTTCAACTCTAGGAGTGGGGTCCCACTTTTTAGTATCCCCATTTTTTATTGGGATCATTAGAGTTCTCATTATTGATGCAGGGGCATCTAGAAGAGCATCTGAGCAAAGGAGGACTCCAGTGACTAAGAGGGAGAAGATGGTATCAAGACAAGTTTATTGGCAAGTTTTGAAGCCTATAATGGCTTATGACAGTGTTGGATTCAATAAACAATGTAAAAGTCATGATAAAGGTCTAAAGGTCAATATACAATGTAATAGGATAAAAAATGCAATGTAATAGTTGATAAATGCAATGTAATGGGGTGATAGAGTCATTTGGGTAGTTTTCATATTTAGAGGCATTCAATAAATACATTGGACCATGTATAGGTCAGTGGGATAAGCTAGGGAAATCAGAATGTTCATAAAAGCAAAGTTTAAAATTTAAATTTTTAAATGTAAACGGTCACATAAGCATTTTGGAGGGAATTAGTAATTAAAGGGTTTTTAGATTTAGTTAAACCACCAACTGCCTAGAATCAGTTGGGACAGGTGTAGGATAGGTTATTAAATAATCAATGTACCTTTGGTACGGAAGTGGGGAAGCAGAAAAGAAGACATTAAACTCTGGCTGTACAACATTGTCTCAGATAGCAAGAAATAAAGCATTGATTTGGTATTGTTTCATTGATCAATTTAATTCCTCATTTCTTAGACTATCATACATATGAATTAGAAATTTGATTTGGTTCCATTCACTTATCATTGAATGATTTCCACTCTGTCTTGAGATAGTTTGCACGACTAACAGTCCATTTATTGGCAATCTTCTTCTAAATTTCTGTGACAATTTTGTTTTTCCTTTAGGAAATGACCATCCCATGAGATTGTTGGGCCCTGACTTCATGGGATGGATTATATTAACATGTAAATTAAGATACTAACCCTTGAAATGCAGTACTAGTGCTAAATAATTGACTTTCTATAGAAAAGGCAGTGAGTTTGGAGAAGAACAATGAAGTGTTCCTTAATGGATTGATAGGTGTGGTGTAGCAGCGAGTAATCTGCTTGAACAAGAGGGGAGTTTTATGTTTTGATATGTCCTAGGGCATCAAAGTGAAGGTTTTTAAACCATTAGTTGGTCTTCAAAAGGTGCGGAGATAGGTGTTTGTGAAAACCCTATGAAATATGGGTTTCAAGGTCTTAAAGTGAGGTTTTGAGGGATTTAAGTGGTGTAAGTCAGAGATCTTTGAGATTTGGTCATATTTTGTCATATTATAACTCTGTTAAAAGTTTGGAGTGGAAAGGAGTGTAAGAAAGCATAGTTTCTTTGTAAAGTGCTTGTTTTTTATGCCATTTGAAGGGCACATTATGAAGGAGGTCTAATCTGATACAAAGAAGTCTATATTGAAAATTTGATATGTTGTGTAACCCTAAAAAGGGTATCTGAAACTATAGTTTGTTCCTTGATTTTTTTGAGAAAAGTAAGAGAAAACATGTGAAAACTTGTTCAGCAGGGCTAATAGGGGCTCATAGGGCTAGAAGGAAGATTTGAGGGTTTTGTCTATTGGGTGTTACAAAGACTATCAAAACTGATTGATTCTTGTTTAAAATATCTATTTTACATCATTTGTGTCCACCTTAGTCATTTGGAGGCAAGGTTGTGTGATTTGAGGGTATTTAGCCATAGGTGAGCCTAAAGGGCTAGTGGGGTTATTGGGCTATTGAAGAGACATTTACATTATTTCACCACTTCTGATAACCACTCTACATAAATGGGGGTTGGAAAATTTTTTTCCCAATGCTTAAGAGCACTAATTTAGAGGGACAAATGGGGAATTTTGCTTTAGCCTTTTGTTAATAAGGTCAATGCATAAGTTTCAATAGCTGTGCATATCTGGTTCCAACACCTAACCCTTGAAGAGGCTTGATTTTTTAATAGTTGTGCATTGTACTCCAACTAGGTACCCTAGAGGGTAGCCTTGGCCATAAATTCCAAAGCCTGCTAAGATCTTTAGAGCCAACTATCTAGGTACTTATAAGTGTCCTTACTGAAGGAAGCATGACCCATGCCAGCCCCATCATATCAAAAGACTTAAACATATTTTTGGGGAAAATGGACTATGAAGCAAAATACAGGCCATTGATTTGTCTTCTTGACAGCATAAGCTGTACCTAGATGGCCGTGGAAACTTCTCTTGATTAAATTATCATGATTTAACAATTTCTGAGAGAAGCTCACCATCTAAGGCATTCCATTTTGGAGGCCCTCCCTTGTACCAAAACAACCTTTGAGACTAATTTTCTAGTGCAAGGAAACACCTGTTCTTCAAAAGAGAGTAACATGGGAAAACTTAATAGACCTGATGCAGAGCCCTCCACTATCACCCTAAGGAGATCAACTCAACTTGAGGATTCAACAAACTACTTGGAATCCACTCAAGGAATTAACCTCACTTAGAGATCAAATAAAGTTCTCTGACTTGGTAGATCACTTCCACATCCATACTTATGAGATCAAATAACCTCCTAGGTCACCTAGTGCACCTAGTGTACCTAATGCCTCCAACATACCAAATATCCAACCAAATTCCTTCCACTAATTCCAACACCTTATATCACCTTAACATGGTCTATCTACCATGATTCAACTCTCCACCAACTCCCAACAACTCACCTTTCACCATTTTGCACTTTAGCCATTCTAGACCTAGCTAGTAGCCTTGTCAATACCGAAATCTTCAAATTTCATGAAACTTTCCCAAACACCCTGGTAATGTCTTTATATTTTCTAATACCCTTTTCATATTTATTTAACCTCTATCAACCTCAAGCTTTCATCTCTTGACTGGTTAACCTTTGTACTGTTGATTGCCCTCTTTCCTAGGCCTAATTAGCCCCCTTTATCAAAGCAACCCTATACTCCACTACTCTCCAAGACTCTATGACCTTAAATAGTCTTATATTAGGATTCCAAACCACCAATTTTTTACTTTTTCTGGTCACACCACTCACCCAACTCTCAAACCATTAAACCCTTGTTCCTAGGGTCATAAATCTAGGGCTTTATGGCAAATGTCCTTACCGACAACACACAAGTTCAAATATGATTCAAACAATCTCAATACATTCACCTAGTCATATTATAACATCACATTCTTACTCCAACCATCAGATCACTCCTGTCCACCATTTGGTGCTTTTTCAATACACCTTACCACTGTGCATTCACCAGTCCCTTACTATTCCTTCTCTTCCTTCACTTTCCCTGCAAACAAGCATTAATCCCATGACATCTATATTACAACATCTGACTTCTCCAACCAATCACAGAAGTCACATTGGTGGGAGAGTCATTTCACTTGGTGAAAGACAACTCAACTCATTGTTTACAGTGGTAAATCTGAACACTATTAATACACCAGTCAATGTTGACTTGATCTAAAACCAAAACAAAAAAAGTTAAGGGCATAAAAACATAGCAATAATACTATTTAATGTATCACATTTCCCTTTAACCAACTTCACATTAGTATTAAACTATAATAAACTTCAAATATCTTGGTGGTTTGCTGTGACCAGTCTTTGTTCCTATACCAGAGAGTTCCTGGTATTACCAGTAATAGAACAAGGCAAAGGCAATATAAAACAAGTGAAATAAAAGAAAATTAAATGTCTCAACCCAAATAAATCCTTATTTTCATTGTCACCAAACACAATAGTTTACTGTTGTTGACTGTACCCATAGGGACAGTGAGACACAGAGTTGCAGGAAATTTAATTCTTATTCATCATGAACTCATTTCTCCATTTCATATTACATAGCAGATCATACTCCCTCCCCTCTCCCCTTGGATCTACCACCAAATAAACATAAATCTCCTGAATAAACTGACAACAACCTTGTAACTATCCCTAACTGTCATCATAACTGACTATTAATAGTGTAAACAAGAAAAATGTTGTCAAGTTGACAACAAAGTTGTCAACTCGACATCGTAAACATATAGTGCTAAAACTTAAAACTTCTAAAGGTTTTAATGATAACCTTTATCACCTTATAACCTCTACTAACCCAACTAGCCCCATTAAGCCCATTTGGCTTATATTGCCAACATTGGCAATTTTTACAAATATTGCACTTTTAGTGCCTATGACAATATTTAGAGGCTTTAATAGCCTTGTTACATATTTTAAGACCCCTATAGATCATTTTCAACAACCACTAACCTAGGATCAACCATGAGAATTCTTATTACATTTTTTAATGACCCTTGAAGGCCATTTGTCTTCAACACCTCCCAGGGATCCATTAGTGACCCCATTGCTCTTCCTGCCTCTTGGATTTGACCTTGGTGCTCCTGCACCAAGACCCCAGAGGGGTGCCCATTCCATCTAGCATAATCTTGAAAATCCAAACTAGAGATAACTATCATCCAAATGGACTCAATCATACTAGAAACTCTTCCCTATTCATAATGTATGACTGTGCACTACACTTTCCTGCAAAAATAGAAAGTCTCTATTCTATCTCTAACAAGCATTGAAATCATAGATCAACTAGAGATCAAAACAGCACTAGAAGTAGAGATATACTAAAGCCAAAGTACCTCTTTTTAAACTATTAATACTTATGGTAAACTGAAATGTGATGACAAACCTGTAAAAAATTGTTAAAATTAAGCAGGCAAGCATTTTTTATTTTATTTTAAAATATATCTTGGATTCTTTTATTTTGACGATAAATTTTGATGGTGCATTTTTTATTTTATTTTAAAATATATGTTGGATTCTTTTATTACCATAACGGCATACTAGTTGACAATGCTAAAAAATTCAAAATAGAATTAAATGAATAGAGCCTCTTACTTGATTTGAATCCATAAAATTATGGACATTCCATGTAGAAACTATAGGCTTAACAGAAGTGGCCAACTATGATACTATCTCAGCCAGTCCATCCATACGCGCAACAGAGGCAGTCAACTGGGATACTTTCTCAGTGAATCCATGTATGCAATTCATTGTTTGTTCATACCCATCATTTGAGCTAAAATGATTTGCAGAGGCTATTACATGACGTGCAACAGATGGCTGTGAGATCTCATTTGATGAACTAGATTTCCAACTCATATTGTTGTTCGATCTAGGATCCAATGTTTCCATATAATTAACAATTTCTTCTACACTTGCTTCTTTGTTATTATTTTCCATCTACAATACAACATTAATATCAAAAAATAGTTAGTTCAATAAATAATTCCAATAAATATTCACATAAATTGAACCAAAAAATTAGGCACTTACTCCAAATTTGTCCTTAGCCTGCAACCCACCTCGGCCAAATGTGTATCCAGCTGTTACATTATCTCTTTCTCTCTTGCCTCTACAACTTTTAATCAAATATTCTTTAGAACTCATGCTTTCTTTCAATGCCTCCCATTGTCTAGGAGATAGAGTAGATTGTAACCTGTCTTTCCCATCCATGATAGTTTTTCTACTAGTGTATCTAAAATTATTCATCAAAATTCTCATTTTTTTCTTATAATATCTTCGAGAGATTTTTCCACCAGTAGTCTCGAAATTATTTTCCATCTTTTGTATGAAAATTTCTACATTTTGTGGATCTTCATCTGCAAAGTTTGCCTTGCAAATATCCAAATGGGTTCTGCATCGCATGCCCAACTCAGAGGCTCACCTTGCAACATTTTTCCCAATGGGCTTGCCATCTCTTGATACCTCAACCAAGAATGGCTTCTTGCCTTCTAATTTTCTCTATTTTGCATCCCTCTCTGTAGATCTATATAAATTTTCACTCAATCTTCTCCTTTTGACAAAAGCAGGCACATCTTCCATATTTAAACTGCTGCCAATATTTTTTTCTGATTTATTAGTTCCATCAGAAGATGTAATAGGTACATTGTATGCAAGCAATATCTCTTCATTCCTTTCAACAACCTGAAGTTCACCATTTTTACCCACATTAAGTGTGTCATGAGTAGTTATATCACTACCTATCTTTGTAGACTTTTCCTCAAAGACATCCTTTATCACTCTTGCAAAAATCTTTTGCATATTTTTTGTTCCTTGACTCCCATGTTTTTCAATAATCTCTTTGAGCCTTTGTGTTAAAAGATCTTCGTGATGTTGTACATCACCATGCTCTATATCTAATTGTGCATCACCATGTACTTTATCAAGATGCACATCACTATGCATTATATCTGGCTACACATCATCACAACTATTGTTTCCACCAAGTGCATGTGCTGTTGAATCACAAATTCATTGGCTTCTACGAGTTGTCGGCACTCTATCTTTGATTTCCTTTTGTTTTCCTTTTTCATTTCCTATGCAATTTGTTTCTTTCCTATATAACTAGAAACATCATATTATATCTTGTATACATAAAGCTCAAGCCTATAAATTTTCAGTAAACACTATTAAACAATAACATACTACTCACTGGATTTACAACTTACCTGTTTGTTAATCCAATCTGTGACAAATATTCATTATTCCTTGCCACACATTTTCTACAAAACTTATCATACTTTGTCAATAGGATTTTAGCATTCTCACCACTATCATTGAATTTGGGCCTCACATTCTTTCTCCTCATTTCCTGAAATCCAAATAAGTGATAATATATAAATCAGCAACTTGAATCAAAATGTAAACAAAGACAAATTTCAACAACTAAATGCTTGACAAGATACTCAAAAAGAGCTTTGTTTGACATGATCTGAATAGTCTACATAAGGATAGTCAGCCTTATAAGGATAGTCAAATAGTAGAATAAATCTAAACTTCCATCTCCTCAAGCCCATGGCCCTGATGTGCATCAATTTATGGACAAAGCCCATATTTACTGACTACAACAGTTCAAATATTTCATGTAACTGTTCAGTCACATTAATGGCTTAAAGTCATGTGCCAAACATTGCATGAGACCTTGAAACCTCATGGTATAGTTAATGTACACCATCTCCTTCATCCTTGTCTAAGAGAGGAGGTTATTCATGCATGCAAAATGAAAGGGATCACATTTTGTGTGCTCACTGCTTTCCCTAAGGAGGGTTTGAATCAATTTTAATCAAATGAAGATAAATTTTTCTATACTCAATCAAATGAACTCCTTCAAAGCCCAAATTACTATAGATTAAAAATATTAACATGTCCAAATAGAAAAGTTTCAAAACAAATCCATTAAGTCCATTGTAATCATATTCAAAGTTGACTATTGCAGAAAAAGAACATGAAAATGTAGAACCTGAACACTTTTATTTGATTCACACTCCAAAATCCTGACCACCTACATTTCTTGGGCTATCCCCCATACAAATAGGCCTCTTTTAATGTTTAAAAGACTAGCCAACTACCTGTAACTTCCTACTAAACCAACTACAATCGGTTGGAACCATCAGTACTCAGCAATTACAAAGGTTTTAAAATGTTGTCAACTCGACAACCATATATCTAATGACTCCATATACTTGAAAATGACTTTAGAAAAAAATAAAATCTTTACTACTACCCCTCAGACAATTAATTCTTATTAGATCTTATCCCCTATGATCTTGCTTATTAGACAAAGAGGGTGCTGACAAAGGTTATGGAATCAATATTTACACCAGCCAATTGTATTTTCTTGAAATTTTCTAAAGCCTTTTCAACAAATTTATATTGTACATATCGTACAATCATAACATTCCATGAGACCACATTTCTTTTAGACAATCTCTTGAGCACTCATCATATAATGGCCATCAACAATATGTTATGATGCTTGATTCCACTATCTACTACTATTGATGTAATGGCCTCCTTTAAACCATAATAACTAGTCAAAGTTAGTTTGCATAGGTCATTTCAATAGATTCATAGCCTCATGGATTGTTATTACAAGTATCTTTAAGTCTCTTCAATGCCCTATTTTCTCTTTTTCATGGTCCCTTCCAATTATGGTCCTCTTCTCACCCACCATAATCTTGAGGCCAAAATTGACAGTGCTACCATTATTAATGGTTTGATAATTTCATAGGTAGTCATTACTGGAATGAATAAGGAAATGAATGAAATGGTCTTAAATTTCCATTTTATGCAATGGCTTCTTGAATGAAAACAAGAGATATTTTAGTATTATATGACACTATTAAAGAATATAGATTATTGTTCTTATGAATTCACAGAACTTTTTAGATCATCAGTGAAAATTATCTGCAAATATCTATTACAGGTAGGGATTGGTGAATTCACACATCTTGTCATGAGACCATTTATCTTATACACTTTAGGACATTAGGAGGCATCAAACATCTATTACAATACTTTCCATCCACTTGGAATCACAATACTGGCTTCTCACTTCAATGAGGGTAACTAAGCCTACTAGCCCTGTCTACCCAGGTTTAGGAATTCAACATCCAATAATAGAATTTGGAGACCAAAAAAAAACCATATGGGATACCTTTTGAAATTTTATAACTCATATTCAAAGATGACACCAAGAGCAATTGAGACCTTTGATCACAAACTAACTGTTGCAAGGCTTTTAAGGCCTAATTAGGCCACTATTGCACAACAACTACCCCCAAATTACACCATACAACAAAACCAACACCATGGAGAGGTGGAAAGGAACTTTAAAACAAGGAATCCATGGGTTTACAGTGCCTAAATGCTTCAGGATTACACCAGGTTTAGAAAATGCACTCACAGTCATGAAAACTAGTCATTTTCCACCCCAAATCAGACCTAGGGCAACAAACCATCGTCACCAATAATCAAATCTCACTTCAAAACCTCCAGAATAAGATAGAGGACACCCAGTCCTTCCAATTCTCCCATTTTGGCAATTTTCCAATGGTGAATTTAGGAAATATGAAAGATTTTCTGTCAGAAACCTTGCTGAAGAGGGTTTTTAGACTGTTTTCACTAAAATTCTTCTAAATTTCTACTCTCTTCACCAATTCACCTCAAACCACCAGCACACAAAATTTAACTCATCCCTATTTCAATATATGTAGGGCTTGAGGTGAGATAATGTATGGCCAATTAACAAAAATTGAATGAACAATGAGTTTTTAGTCTGAAAATCAGAAAATCAGCATTTTTTATATATTGAAAATCAGCATAATTCCCTATTAATATTTGATTGACATTATTATTCCATTATAGATACCATAGATTGAGAAATGAGGTTCCTTAATTTATAACAGGCTCAATAGACAAGCAACCTGTTTTAGAAACTCCAAGGGAGGTAAAGCACCAACATTTTCTATAAATCATGTTTTACTTAAATTTTATTTAAAGGATAAAGAGTTTTAGGCCCTAAAGCTTCTCTAGTCTATTGGGAAAGAGTATTCAACATTTTACCCAATACACATTTCCATTAAAATAATTAAAACATAAAGAAATACTGTTCCTGCTAAGATGTATTATGTTTTCATGCTTCCAAGTGTTTGCGTGGAGGAAACTGCTTCCTACAACATCTACTTATGATTTTAATATACATGTAAGTCCCACTATAATTGGCTCCTTGATAAATCTCTAGATCCTTTGATAAGTTTTTTTTTTTTGTATTATTTTCTTTTACATTATTTTTTACAATGCAAAGTAAGAGAAACCCAAATTATTGGATCCTTAGTTTCTAAATTCTAGCATCCTTGAAAACAAAATGAATCTTAGATCATCAGAATCAGATGCCTAATTACTAATTAGAAAAGTAGTACATGATTCAGAAACAAAACCTACCATATACAGCTTAATGAAGTAGAACAAGTCTCACAAGAAATCTCTGATAGAAGAGTAGTGACTGGGTAACATTTTCAATGGAACCAAAGAAAGAGCTTTTTGGACATTGACTATTGATGAGAAATTTTTCATTCTTGGCTTGAGTATCATTATGAAAATGGACTAAATCAATGTGTAAAATTATTATAGAATTAAATGATCCATCCCCATGGTTAAGTTATTGTAGAATTAATGGTTTTCACAAATTTTCATGGAGGATAGTGGTCATAGTATTAATAAGAAGGTCCATGTTCTCAAAACATAAACACAGTTTTAAAACAACTTAAAAGACTTTAATAATAGTTCATGAAATGGGGCTCATCAATAATCATCTACGCTGCTAGCAAGGTCCAATTCTTGATCACTCATGTTTGCATCTACTAGATCTTCTTCATCATCATCATCTATGGCATGCAATACATTCTCTCTTACAGTCTCTTCACTGGTAATCAAAATATCTTCTTGAAATAGTCCATCATCATCTTCATCCACTTCTTCAAATGTTTCTTGTAGATTAATATATTGCCCATCAGGAATTAAATCAACAACTTCCATGAATTTCTGTTTTGAATGAGACTCTGTTTGAATGACATATGACCATCCTGGGCTTCTTACATCATCAATTAGAAATGATTGGTTGATTTGAAAAGGGAAAACATATGGCTCATCCATCTCTGATAAGAATTGCCCTATATTAGCACGTATAAATCCATACTCATCAAATTGTACTACGGATGGTCAGATCCACTTACATTTTAACAATATAGGACTATTTTCACCAAAATCTACTTGAATAATTTCTTGGATGAATCCAACATAGAATTTATTCTCAGTTTCATGATGAAACTCAACACTAACAACACAATCACAATTTATCTTTCCTTTGTCTTTTTGCTCTACCCTTAAATGACTACCATAGGCCCACATGCCATTAAATCGCATAGCCCATAAATGTGGAGATTGTGAAAGCTCACTTTCCTCTATTGTTATATGTTGACCTTCTTCTTTTGCATCATGAACAACACTGACAATCCATTCTTCAAATTTTGGAAAAGTATCACCTCCAACCAAACTATGATGTTTGCGCTTTTGAGGTCGATGTTGCAAGAAACTTTGATTTTCTTCCTCATATTTTCTACATACAACATTAATGACATAGTAAGATTAATAATATAAATGTGTAATACATATGAGTAAATAAACAACTATGTAGAATGTTTTACCTATGCCATGTATCAAATGAAGATGTTTTTTGAAGAATAAATGCATGCAATGTACTTCTTTCCTAATGTGATAGCTTGAAGTGGCATCCATTGCCCTCTAATACTTCACCTGCAACTCTCTCATCTTCATCATCATCCCATACACGTCGATTCACATTTTCAAAATCCTTCATATATTCTGTACAAAATCCCATGACCTCTTGCATTGAATATCCTTCAGCCATGTTGCCTTTTGGTTTTTCCCTTGTACGAACAAATTGTTTCAAAACCTTCATATATCATTCTATAGGATACATCCATCTTGTTCTTACTGGACTGCAATGCTCTAGTTCATATTCTAGATGTATCAAAAGATGCATAGAGATGTTAAGGATTGTTGGTGGAAATTCTTGTTATAGAAGACAAAGAACTTCAACAACCTCCTCCCTCAAACTGTCAAAGTTTGATGGATCTGCTACATGTGAACTCATTCTCTTAAGTATTAGCCCCAACCTTATGATTGCCAATCTTGGCCCTTTTTCCAAACCCAATATATTAACCACAATTGGTAAAATGTTCTTGATTATCACATGATAATCATGGGTCTTTAGGCCTCTTAAGCTATTAATGTCAATTTGGCTTCTAATGGTAGCACTTACATATCCTATAGGAAAGCGGGTCTGAGACATCAACTATAAGAATTGTGCACGTTGTTCTTTTGTCCAAACATAGGGAGCACTAGGTTTTCCATATTTTTCACCATCATATTTTTGAACCCAAAGATTTCGATGAATCTTTAAATCTCAAAAGTCTTCACGTGATGAAATAGTATCAAAAGCACCAAAAAGAGTTTCTATAATAGCATAGGCTAAATTTTTCTCTGTATGCATAAAGTCAACAATGTGCCTAATGGTTATATCCTTGAAGTATGGAAAATTATAGAATATGCACAACCTTTTTACACCACTTTGATTCCATGGATCATATTTGCTACCAGGAACACCACCATTTGTAATAAATGACATTCTTTTTTTTCCATTGTCAACAATGTAATCAACTGTTATTGCCAAAGGTGCTTCACGATTCTCTTCTTCACCATTGAAACATGTTTTTTGTTGATGATATGGATGATCCACTTTTAGATAAGCATGATGTCCACAATAAATACACTTACGCAAACTTCTTGAGTGCCTCACAAAATCCTTAAAGTTACAAGCTGGACAACCATGATATCCATGAACAGTGAGACCAGACAATGTACCATATGCAGGAAGATCATGAATTGTAACCAATAATGAAGCTCTTAAAGTGAATTTGATTGAATGACCATCCCTTAAAGATCAAATTGCTTCAACTCCTGTCCACAATTCCATTAGCTCATCATATAGTGGCTCTAGATAAGCATCTATTGTATCTAAAGTCACACTTTTCTTTCCTGGTATAATCAATGATAACATCAAGAAAAATGGTTTGGTTACTAGCCATGGAGGCAAATTATAATTTAATAAAAAAATAGGCCAAGTTGACCATTTCGTACTTTGATCTGAGAATGGGTTCACTCCATCTAGAGCCAAACCCAACCTTATGTTACGAGGATCTTGAGAAAAATTGGGCCATTTGTTATCAAACTCCATCCACATATTAGAATCAAGCACATGTCATTGTTTCCCATTAGTGCTCTTATTTAGAGCATGCCACTGCATAAGCTGAGCAATGTCTCTACACCGATACATTCGTAGTAATCGTGGGATTATCAAAAAGTGGTGAAGAACTTTTCTAGGGACCACAACTGATTTCAATCCTTTCTTGTACCTTGCTTCATGACATTTTGGACATTCAGTATCATTTGCAAGATTTTTGCAAAATAATATGCAACCATTCACACATGTGTGGATATTATCATACCCCAATCTGAGCTTACTAATTTGCCTTTTACATTGACTTCATTTTGTTGGCAATGTGGAGTCAGCAGGTAACAATGAACATAATAATGCCAACAACTGATCTACACTCTCATTTGTCCAACCATGCACCACTTGCAAGTTAAGAATTTGAAGGATTGTTGTCAAATAACTTAACTTGCAATTAGCATACACAGGCTTTAAAGAATCCTCCATTGCCTTGGCCCAATCATCATCTAAACCCTCATTCAACATTCTATTGACTTCAAACCCTTCGTCTAGCTTTATTGTGCCTTCATTTATGTTCGGTGCCACTTCATCTATGTTTTCTGCCTCTTCACCTCTCACATTTTACAATTCTATCATATCTTTGTAATAGTTATAAGCCCAAGGGATTATACCACTATGCCCATGTCTTATCATATGTCGATAAATAACATTTCTATTTTTCATTTTTCCACCAAGACAGTTATTACATGGACATGGATATTTTTCCACATCCCTCTCATCAGCTACTCTCTCATCATATGCATGATATTGATTTGTAGTCAACCTTCTTTGGTGATCCATTTGTAATATTTTCCATAGATAGATAGATATGACTAAAACATGTCATATACATGTCATATCATATATATATATATATATATATATATATATATATATATATATATATATATATATATATATATATATATATATATATATATATATATATATATATATATATATATATATATATATATATATATATATATATAAGATAGATAGTATATGACATTAACATAGTATATGACATGTTTTAGTCCAAGAAATTCTAGGTTCTTAGCTAAACCTACTAACCCCACTAGCATGGAAGGGCATGCACATTTAGGAACATGGCAAAATTGTACCCCTGCAACCTCTATCTCCATATAAGCTTGTCGTAAGTTTAACAAGTTCAAAAAAATTCACTTAGAATCCATAATGTGCAAGGTCAACAATTGTTCATATACGATTCCTTAGTTTTTATTCAAAACTGCCTACTAGGTCAATAAGCCCAATCAACCCTCTACTTGCTATTTTTCACCATTTTCTCTTAAAATGCCTTAATGACCCCCCAAAATAACTTGGTTTAGGGATACCCTTTTGGATTCTCTGTAAGATTTTGTTGGTCTTGATTCCTCAATTGGACCGTACAAGCCAATCCACAAAAGTAGGGTTTGTAGAGGGTTTGTAGCCTATATCAGAGACAGTGACAAAATCAACTCCCACACATGAAAATCAACTAGGAACCTTGAGATGAGTGTTTGAACATATCAAATACTACTCAGCCTATAACTTTGCTTCACACTCTAAGGACTCACATGCTCAAATTCACAATCTACTAGTGCATTTGGAGCTCACTGTTACAGTTATGCATACACAGCCAGGAGCTAGGGCTTGCTATTAAAAATAGGAGGTATTGTACGGCTCTACAGCCACATGTTTTGGAAAGCTAAATGAGTGTACTTTATGATTCTAAAACCTATTTACAATTCCTTGGGTTAGTTTTTAAGTGATAAGCAATTTAACACTAGATAGTCACTTCTTGAACAACAAGCAGGTCATTTTAAGATCATTTTTATAGCTCACTCAAATGAACCCAAATCTTGAAACCCAAAACTAGAAAGATTTAGCAAATGACTAATACTTCAAATTTCATGCATCATAGTTGTAGGAATGCTTCCGGTTTCACACGTGCAAGAGAAAAAAATCAAAATTTCACTCCAAGCACACAGCCAGAACTTTATATTCACTTCTCATCCATACAGTGATGTTGCTCAAAGCTTCATAACACTAAAAGAAAGCTTTCCTATCAATTTGGGTCATTAATGAGCCATTGAGAGCTCATGGAGGACAAATGCTATGAAAGTTGCACATTTTTTGCAAAAAGTTGCAGCTATGTAACTTTTGTTGCATATTTCTCTCCACCCATGAAACTAAAGCATCTAATGAATTCCCTCAACCCAAAATGATAGAAGACAACTTATTTACTCACAACTACTTTAACCAACTAGGCATCATAAATACACCTTATCACACTTAACTTTACAAGTGACCCTAGTGTACCTAGGTGCCCACTTGGAGTTCAAACTCACTTTATTGACTCCTTGGTGTAGAGCACCTAGAAAACAGGAATGAATTTGATTGTTTTGTGAGAAAACATGTCATTTTGTGTTGTTGTGATGTCATGTTCATAGATTGAAGCCATCGGGATGCCTGTAAGGGCCAAATTGCCCAAGAGTCAAAGGAAGTCAATGGTTGGTCAAAATAGGTCAAACTCATGTAGAAGGGGTTTATTATGTTTACTTAGTCATTTCATGCATATTGGAATTGATTTGGGGTCATACAAGTAGTCCTTGAGCAAAAATGCAACTTGGTGCAAAAGTTGCTTGCAACTTTGAAAAGTTGCAAAAGTTGCATTTTGCAACTTTTTCTTGCAACTTTGAAATTGAATTGTTTATGGCATGTAACCAATCCCAAATTTCTATATGAGAAATTGGAAACATTTTTCAGATGGTTAATGAAGTAATTGAAGGATTTTTGTAATTACCCTATTGTTGTACGTACTGTAACTGTGTTAATTCTCTGATGGTACGGCTCTGTACGGCCTATATGGATTGGGAGTGATGTTTTGATCTTATAGTTAGATAGAGTTTTTTTTTCTCTTTCAAGTGCACTTTGAATCATTATCTAACTCTAGATACTTTGCAAGTTATACCATTTTTAAGGTCACTGTCTGGCAATTAATAGGCTTTAGACCTGACAGAGGGAAAATGCTTGGAACTGTGGAATCCACTAGTGGATCTTGATGAAAATTTGGGGATTCCTAGTTCCATGGCATTCCTAAATAATTTTATAGTTTTTATTCCATTTTCAAAGGTCCTTCTAATTTTAAAATGAAGCCCTAGGCTGGCTAAGTGAGGAACAGTGAGCCAGGGTCAGACAGATAGTTAATTTCTTGGCCACATTCATGATTGATTTCATGAAAATAATGATATGGTTGGATAGGGTGTTGAAACACCTTTCTAATGGTATATGGTTCAGGTGTGTTGGTGATGTTTTGATAGGCCTTTGAAGTGGAAAATTGTTTGTAGGTCTGAAGCATTGGAGACAAGCCCTCAACTAGGGCCTAGTAGTTTTGTACGTTGTGAGTGTGGCAAAGAATTGAAAATTTGGAATTTGGAAGACCAAAAGGAGTGGTTTAATATTTCCCAATTTTTTTATGGAGTTGTTTGAGAGTTTTGAGAAATAAAACTTAAAGTTGGTGAAACTGTCACAGGAAAACCCTTGCTACACTGCCCTCAACTAGGGCCTGATGGTTGAGAGGGCTAGGGGTGTGATAGAAGTTTATAATTTTGGATTTGGGGAGGTAAGACATAGTACTTGAAGATTCCAACACATTTTGGTGAGGTCATTAAGGGGAATTATAGACTAAGACCCAAAAATAGTCATACTACCAGTTAGGAAACTTGTTAGTGTTTACACTGTTTGGAATAGTATCAAGGGTACTTAATGTCTGCATGTACTTGCTAGAGAAGATGTCAGAGGTGGATTTGGGGATTATTGAAAGGTGTTAGAGGTCTTATGGGTAACTTGGAAGTATAAACATAGCAGGGGGTAAAGGTACTTGAAGAAGGGTTGTAGAGTCCTTAGTAAAGAAGAGCTAGTTGATGAGATTGGGGTAAGAATCCACATTAAAGAAGTCATCATACCTTTGAGGTAGGTGATAGGGTAGGACTTAGGAAGTCCTTGGGTGGATGAATAAGGGATCCATTGGATTGACCTAGGAAGATTAGATAACAAAGTGTGAAAGGTAACCCTTGTACCTAGAACCCTCTGCATCACTCCTATTGACAACTAAGGTCCTAATCCACATGGATTGACCCTTAACAACACCTACACACACTTGTATCAATTAACCATCAAAATCAGCCATCAAGTATCAATCAAGCCAACCTGCAATTATGTGTGCTCTGTTTTAAATATGCTTTAATTCAGAATATCAAACATTCAGAATACCATGGATACCAAGGTAGGTTGTTTACCTCAGTGAAACAACTTAACAATCCCCAAGATAGTGAGATCTCAATCTAAAATTGCCATGGTACAGTCCAAGATTACATCATAATGTTGAGAAAAAAACACAATTGGATGAAGAGTGGTTTCATCTTCCCAAACATAATTTAGCATCAAATTCATGTCATGGATCAAATTTAGACATGAAATTTCAGTTCCATCCCTTTGGCATTTCCTTCTAAGAGCTTGAGAGTAGGTCATTCATACCATATAAAATGAATTTTATATTAAGCTACTCATTTGCTTCTTTGACACCATGTATATCAATGAAGAACTTGTAGTTGAACATACCACAGTTGTCAATGAGCTTGTACAAGAAGAGGTTATATGTAATGCCCCCTTATGAGATTTCTTAAGGTTTTGACCATAGTTGTATGGGTATTCATACCTATACCCCTAGGATGCATACCAAGTACTGGTATGTGTATCTTTTACCAGGTACTCAGTAGGGATAATCATAGCTAGGGACCTTGATTAAGATTTCTAATTTTCATTTCAATTTTTTGTTTGCAAATTAGTTTGCTGTTTATCAAGTTTATTTCAATATGGAATCACTAATCAGTTTAAAAATTTGATATAATGATTGTATGACATTTCAATTTGTTTACCTAATCTTCAAAGATAATATTCAACAGTAAACTTTATCACTGTTCTTGTTTTGAAAACTCAATGTCATATTTTCAGATTTTCTATAAACTATTAAATTAAATATAATTTTTTCCTGATGTACCCAAAGTACCCCTATATTTTTTCATCTCCTATATTGAAAAAATAGCCATACCCACACCCATTCACATCTCCAAAGTACCCCCATCTCCATGCAACCTTAGAACTTTTGACTAATTTCTTAAATTACAAGGGATTTCTCTCTTAATAGCTTACACCTAAATCTTAATTTGGCTATAATTGAATGTATTGTGTATGATTTGTGAATGTGTAATTATCAATGTCCTGTTTTCTATGAACTAGACAAAAAAGAGATTGATTACTACAAATGTCCTATATCTTGATGTAACACAAGAGTATATTGTCAAACAATATTCTGATATGATTCTCGATGATGATATAACTGCAATGTAATAGAGATTGCTTTTATTGATTCTATATTCCAAATGCTTATGCAAAATAAAGGTTGGTGAAACAAAGACAAATCTGAATATACATGAAATCATTTGTTTTATGTTGGTCTGGATAATTGCCGATGTAAATAAGTATTGATCTGATAAAAATCATGTTGATATCAATATCGATCACTATGTGAAAAGAATGGAATTATCAGATAGCTATGGATGACTGCCCCTTTCTTGAATTTATGATGTAGTATCTGATTTGTATATACAAGAGAATAATGTTGATCTATATCAAGATCTATTCAATGCTTTGTAATGTCACCTACTCAGAGGTTGTCAATGTTCAATGTTTAACGTACATTATTATGCATCTAATTTGAATTTAATTTTTTGGAAAAAATGAATAATTCATAATAAATTTAATAATTAACATATTTAAGCTTGATTCCTTCTTCTCTCTTAACCATGCCAACTTTAGGGAGGATGGGAATTTCCATGTCGGAGGGCGCTTGACACTAATCTACAAGTGGGCTTTATCAAGGCATTGGGACTTTATGTTTGTACCCATCTTGGAATTTTCCCTCAAGGCATTGGAAATGCATATCCTTACCCATCTTGGAATTCATCTATCTTGTGGGATTTACTCTGCCTACAAGATTGACAGAAACCCATCCTTTCAAGGGGTTATAGTAAGTAATTAAGGAATAAGCTACAAACATTTAATTCTTTTTATTATAATTTATATTAGTATAACAATACATTTTTTATACATATTTCTATACATGTTCTTATTTTGATATACAACTATAAATAATAGATTGAAGTCAGTTTGTATATATATATATATATTAATTATCTGTATAATTAAATTAATTAGATTACACAAATATAATATAGCACATTTGAATATATACATTGGGACATTCAGGTATCCTATTCAATTATATGCTTCAGATATATACTTCTCACATACTCTTCAAATATATATTCCTAACTAGGCAGATTTGCACCCTGGCCCCCCGAACCAGGTCTAGGTCTGGGTCCGGATTCGTAGACCAGTCCGCGCTGGATCCGAGAAAGGTCCGTCTGTGGACTTGTGGGATCTAGCTTCTTATACTTTAAGTTATATTTGTATAAATACTTTCTAGGATGTTTGAGATAGGTTCCAACTTCATAGGAGTTAAGATGCAAATTCTAGATTTTGGGGGTTTTCAAAAAATTCCAGACTTCACCAAATTTCAAGGTCCAGCAAGCCTTTAGCAGGGTTACCTCCCACAATTTATCATGGATTTCTAAGGTCAAACTAAAGCTGGCAAAAGGATTCTCAAAGGGTTTTAACTCACTTCATCAAAAATCACTTGGTTTCGACCCCATCTCTACGACAAACTTAGCTTAGCTTAGATTTCATGAAGTAGGAAGGTTAAACTACTCTCACTAAGTTGGCTTGGATTCTTACCCATAGCA
Source organism: Chamaecyparis obtusa (assembly GCA_027943335.1). Lineage (NCBI taxonomy): Eukaryota > Viridiplantae > Streptophyta > Pinopsida > Cupressales > Cupressaceae > Chamaecyparis > Chamaecyparis obtusa. The sequence continues at coordinate 92,245 of BSBK01006391.1, read as the reverse complement.
TGTATGAGCTAATTTGAGTGATAAAACTAGGTTTAACTATAAGCATGCCATTATTCATTAAGTTGGTTCTAATAATGAAGATTTGAGAACAATCTCAGTCTTAATTGTTGTTGTGGGAAAATATTTGTACAAATGCCACAGGTTGAAAATTGGAACCCTTAGGAAATGTTCTTTTGATGCTCATGACAAAAGAACTAGGTGCTTAGGTGAGTCTAACTTAAGTTTGTTCTAGTAATAGTAAAAAATTAGCTATTCATTAATTCATGGAAACTCTGTCAGACATATGGTTGAAGTCAAAATGATTGTATTACTGACTTAGTAGTAAGAGTGGTCCTGTCTCGAGTTCTTTATTAATTACCAAAGTGATGATAGCCTTACAAATGACTCAATTGTGAGAAATCTCTTTTTATTTCCATTACATTTTTTTTTTCTTTGCATGATAATTTTTTTTGTTAAGTTGGACTTATGTGACTAAGTATCCCGCTTCCCATAATTTCTTTTATACTTGGCTTCACTAATCATATAATTAGGAAAAGTGAAATAAGATGTCTTCTTAAACTAATTTCCTGGAACTGTAGCTCTAAGAGTCACTTTTGTAAGAGTTTCCATTTCTAAAGTAACTGAAAGATACATAAGAGCATTAAATGGAGATATTGAAAAACTATAAAGGATGAAAATGGTGTACTAATTTTATTCATAAATCTCTGCTCAAGGTGCAAATGGAAAAGAGTCAAAACTTTCATCTTAAAAATTTGTGGATTTTTCTTTCTAATCTGTTTCTTTGTTTTGATCTGAAAGAAAATTTAGTATATGCCAACATACTTGTTATGCGTTACATGCCCTGATGTGGGTAAATGTTCAACATAAGCTATACAACTATTTTAAGTTTTTGAAATTGTTACTTTGATCAGCAAAGATTTCATGTTATAATGCACATTGATTGCTTATGCTTTTATCATGACTCATCTTTTAATCTGTGTTTCTATGGTATTGAGCATTTTTAGGGAGTAACATTGGATCTAGATGATGAAATGACAAATGGGAATGAAGAGCAAAAAGAGCAATTACAGGAAATAATTAATAACATAAAATTGAGTGAGGGCTTTTTGTCACTTGCACGTGATCTTGAGATAATGGAAGCCAAGTCGCCTGAAGATATCTTAAGGTTAGCTGAATAAAATCATAGCTAAAGACAAAGGATGAAAGGAGTTTCAAAAGAAAATTCAAATCAACCCATTCATAGGTCTTAAAAATATCTATTATAATAAAATAACCTACCTTCTTATTAACCATCAATGAATGGATATTTTCATGAATAGATAGAATAGAATCCATGATTTTCCAACCAAATACAAACTCCTTCTATTGAGAAGAGATCAACTAAGGAAGGCTCTACTTAAGATGAAACACAAGGATCTTCGAGAAGATCTCATAAAGAGAATTACATAAGCTAATCAGGTAGAAATCATGAAAGGAATTAGCACCAACTTTCTTTCAAAAGGAACTCTCTAGCAACCCCTATAATGTCATGATTAGCCACAATATCCCAATAAAGTTAAAAGAAGAATGTGAGAAAACTATCAGGGTTTGGCATTTTGTTTCCTTCAAATGAAAAAAAACTATATTATGAACCCCATCCTCCGAATGAATCTTGGTAAGGGCATGTTTCATATCTCCCAAGACAAGAGAGGGGCTCTCCCTTAAAAATTAATGTTGACAATCAAGATCCATAATCTAATCATTTGAAAGTAGAGAGGGGAAGAAATCAATTCCTCCTACATGATGTATTCATATTTAACAAAATTCATACCATTAAAATTGATGGAATGGATTCTATTAGAGGCATGATGCTTGAGGGTGGACATATGAAAAAATAGTATTCCTTTACTTCTAGAAGTCTTCTTTTTTTGTAATGATATCATGAAGTTGATATGAAATAAAAATTTCCTAATTCACAAGGACAATAGAATCTCCCTAGGATTGAATCTAGGCTTAAATATCATCTAATTCACTTTTAAAATGATTCTTTATATTAAATATATGACCAAAGGAAGATTTTTTCCATCTTAGCACATTGGATTTATCTAAAGATAACTTCTTTATAACATGATACATATATATACTTGTAACATCTATACTCCACCATTCTCCAATTTTATTTCTGAGATCTTGGTTAAAAGTCCACATATTCTCAAATGTAAAGGGAAAATTAGTTTTCAAGCATCCATCGTTAGTTGTGAACACAATGGGAAAATGGTCCAAATGAATACATGAAAGAACTAAGAGCCTGTAACAGTATGAAATCATCCAATCAAGGAAGATAAAATCCCAATCTAATTTAAATCAAATGATATTCTAAAAATTGCATCTATTGGATCACATGAATGAAGCCCCATGTAAATCTAGATCCAAAAGACCCAATAAATTGATAAGATGAAGCATATCATATATATTTGTCACTTGCATGTGATCTTGAGATAATGGAAGCCAAGTCTCCTGAAGATATCTATAAGGTGACAATCAATTGGAAAATCTTAATTCTATATTTTCATGAAGCTTTTACAATGTATCAGAAAGTCACAACGAACTTCTTTTGTTTCTTGTTTAATTTATAAGCAAATGCAGTTTCCTACTTGAAAGATGTACAAATTTCAAACATAACAAAAGACCTTTAACAAACATTATACTGCATAAACACAAAAACAAATATTCATTGAACATACCTTTAATGTAGAGTTCTCTTGTGCCCAGAATTGATCCTTCAATAAAAACTTCTCAGAGCTCTCTTGCACCCAAAATTGAAACTTTCTAATACGCAAGAATTGCTGTTTGTGGACACCGAATGGATTTGGAGATTTTATTACAAAATCTGGTGGTTTCCCTTTTGGTTTCTTCCCGCTCTCCTTTGCCCAAAATGCATGCCTGCCTTTTACGAACGAACTGAAACTCAACCTATACGAAAATGGATAATCTTTTTTGCTTATGTGTATGTCGATCGTCTTTATTTGGATAGTTTTAGACCTAATATAGGTCTCTCCATCTTGTCTAATATTAGCCAATTCCTATGTATTAATATGTTTAGATATACCTATACATCTATAATATATGCTTACTAGTATGTTATATTTATATTTATTTGATTGTATTTGCTTACGTGCACTTGGCGCTCCATTTTGGAAATTTTTTTTATCATTACAAATAGACTCTTGGGATCATTTAGCAAAAGAATTTCTATGGTTCAATTATAAAGGCAATAAGGGATCCTGACTTAAGAATGTTGGATAATTAGGGATTTCTATTTGAAGGCACACCAATTTGTATGAAACTTATAATTGAATTTTGAAGTATGATGGCATGATAATTATGGTGGAAAATTAACAATTATCAAGATAATAAGGGTGATCTAAGCATAATGGATGATTAGGACATGCCAATTATGAATATATATATATATATATATATATATATATATATATATATATATATATATATATATATATATATATATATATATATATATATATATATATATATATATATATATATATATATATATATATATATATATATATATATATATATATATATATCTCACTCGCTATAATATTTAAACTTATTATAATATAATACTATATGCACTTTATAATTCTATCTAGGAGGCTTTTCTCCCTTCTCTCTCTTGATGCCTTGAACATCATCTTTTAATTGTTTCCTCTTTTCTTCTTTGCATAGGTTTTTGTGCTAATGTCTCTTCTTATATCCCTTCTGAAAGGTCCAGTTTGCATTTTTTGATTCTTCTATTCTTGCACTCTCTTCTCCTGATGATGGATCATGGAGTGTGATCTGAAACATTGAGGCTAAAAACATATACACAATCAAATCCAGAAACACACACATATAAGAAATGTAAAGCTGCATTATATGTTTTTTTGCTATTAACATAATTGTTTAATGTGCTGAAAATTTTCTATTCAAAATTAATTTGATGTTTAGATTTAAGTGGTAAATAGATTAATAATAAATAAATATATTTGTTTTTGGAAGTGAATTTAGATTTTTAGGGTATTTAAATTGATTACTTTTAAAATATTTATATAATTTGAATGTTAATCAATAATGTTCCAAATATTTTATGATAAAATATTGTTGTCTATTCGTATTTTGTAAAATAGGCATTTTATCTTTTATCTATTTTCTTTAGTATCTATTTCAAAACTCAAATGATGACAACTAGTTCATATAAGTTGATCAACTATCATAGTAAATAAATTTATAAGCAAATAAATATATTAAAATAATAAAAAGTCAAGGAGATAGATAATTAGGAGGCCTAATATTTCTATATAGTTACATCTTAATTTGAGATATTCTATTTTTTTATGAAATTACATTATTTATTTTTTTAGTGATTTAAGCCTTGATGGGTTCCATCTAATTAATTAGGGTCTTAACCTTCTTACCCTTCTAGTCTTAAATCATATTCAATGTAGATCGATTTTAATGTAATTAGAACTATTTTTTTGTCAAAACCCATACAACTTATAGACTACACTCGATTTTAATAATGTGAGAACTATTATTTGTCAAGACTTGTATAACTAATTTTGTTTACTTATAATAATTATAATTTGGCTATTCTTTTTTATAACACTATCTCTAAATCTTGTTTATCAATCGGTTTTGAAATCTCCAAAAACCCAGATTTAGGGCATGAGAAGGGTGTACATATAAGATTGCTTGCGGCACAATACACCTATTGACAAGAAAGCGTTAGTGGTGAATTGGAATTTCCAACTCTTTGATATTATATTCAAACGTTATAATTATAAATGAGCTATAATCATGCATTTAGTCATTTTGTTTCGGAGACTAATTATGTAGTCATTAATTTAATCTTTTATTTAGTAAGTTTTGTTTCAGTAACTAATTATTAGTGACTAATTCTTTAATTATTTAATTAGTCATTTATTTGATCATCTATTTAGTCATTTTTATTTGACTACACTTGTGATTTTACCTTATGATCAAATTACTCACATATTTAGTCATTTATATTTGTGAAGTACAAAACATTAGTAGAATATGATCAATTTTAGTCATGTGACTAAAATTTTTAGTTATGTAGTCACATATTTGCCAAAATGTACTAGTGCACAGCCAAGCCAAACTTCCCATTTTGATGTAGATGATCATCTAATCACTCATCCACCTTGTCTTAGCACCCAATAGGTCATTTCTTTTCTATGCCCTCTGCTATGGCTGCTACCTTTCTAGCACTCTGCCCATCATCCAAACCATCCACCAGGATGCAACCTTGGACATAATTTGTCCAATTTGGATAGTAGGTCTAATTTAATTTGTCCATGGACTAAGACCTTAAATTATTGAGCTTGCTTCTCTTTGTTTCAAGAATATTTTAACATTCTCTACTTAACAGGGGCAACCACGTGAAGGTGGAAACTCATCTGGCCCCTCCTAGGAGCCTCTTATGACCCTTTACGACATTTTAAGACCTCTAAGATGTATTCTTAGGGATCGTAAAGGGTCGTAAAGGGTCATAAGGGGTCCTAGGACACAACAGCTGAGAAACATAAATGTAGGCATCATGGTCACAATTTTTTGGAGACAACGTAATTGAGTGGTATACCTAGACGATGCAAAGCAACTTCTACTCGTTTGGTTCCAAGTTGACACTATGGAATCCAAAGACCATAGATAAGGAAAAAATTTAGAGAGTGGAGGAGGGACATAATGACCAAAATAATACAAGACAAACCTCAATTTAAATGAGGCAATTGTAAACATTTTAATAGATTTTTACTATTAAATAATGAAATTTGCATATACTAGTGTTCTAAGCCCCCTCATTACATGATTTATTATTGTAATCCCCCTCTAACTTACGCATCTAGAAAATAAAACTACAACCTGTTGGGATTGAGACAAACCTTATAAAACAACAACTAAGAAAGATCGCTTGTTAACATCTGCTAAATACATCTATTGGAGGACCTTCTATTCATGAGTAGATGTTGGCAAGTGATCCTTCTTAGCTGCTATTGTTTTATAAGGTTTGTCTCAATCCCAATAGGTTGTAGTTTCATTTTCTAGATGTGTAAGTTAGAGGGGGCTTATAACACTAGTATATGCAAATATCATTATTTAATAATAAAACGTATTTAAATGTTTGCAGTTGCCTCATTTAACTTGAGGTTTGTCTTGTATTATTTTGGTCATTATGGCCCTCCTCCACTCTCTAAATTTATTCCTTATCTATGGTCTTCAAATCCCACAGTGTCAACTTGGAACTGTAGGAGTAGAAGTTGTTTTTCATCATATGGGTATACAACTCAATTATGTTGTCTCCAAAAAAATGTGACCATGATGCCTACATTTATGTTTCTCAGCAGTTGTGTTTATGTGCATATTTTTTATGTTTTTGGGAAGACATCTTTCTAGCCTAGACCTAGATCCTTCAACAATTAACTTCATAATAATGAAGATGACAAATGAGCAATTAGCTTCCCAAGAAAATTCCCATAAATTCACTGTGTACCCCAATTCATGTGCCCTATGTGTGTACCCAAAGGATATATTTGAAACAACAAGGGTAAGGCTAAATTTACCCTTGTTGTTTCAAATATATCATTTAGGTACGCACAGAGGGCACATGAATTAGGGTACACAGTTCATTTATGAGAATTTTCTTGGGATGCTAATTGCTCAAATCTCATCTACTTCATTTATTATCAAGCTAATTGTTAGAGGATCCAAGCCCAGGCTAGAAAGATGTCTTCCCATTCTATTTATGCCATATTCCTTGTTATTTTTAAACTTCCTTGGTACGGTAGGCCTACTCTCTACAGTACTCTTCTTCAATTCGACAATAAGCATCTTCTTCTTCTTACTAATTACAGCCAGAGCTTCCTTTTCATCAGGATTCAACTCCACTACCCCCATCTCATCATCCTCATCACCCTTAGCTGCCATCCTAAGCCCTTTTCCCCTCTCTAGTTCTTCAAGCCTCTGCAAGATATCTGGATCAATAAATTCTGCAACATTGTGTCCATCCATGATCTCAAGAATATCATCTTCTTTCTAATATTCATTTGCCAAAATATACTACTTCTTCAAGATTGTAGAGGAAACTCTAGCCCCACCATTTTCATTCTCAATATCCTTCTCTAGCTTCATGGCCTCCTTGGTAGCACGCGCCCTAGCATCCAAAATAGCTTGAGGAATATAAGGGGGCCTCTCTTTCCCATATTCCAGCTTGGGCATTACAACATGAATCCTATTGAGACAACTATTGATCTTCTTTGACTTCATCTTAATTTCCACTCTCTTCTCCAATAACCTCTTGTATCCTCCTCTGGTAGTGTCTCTAGTGGTTGCAAATCAATCTTATTACAAACTACAATAAGAGGCTTATTGGAAAACATAGATTTTATGCTATGAAACAAAGCTACCTATTGCACAATACTATAACCATAGGACCCCGAAACATTAAGGAAACACAAAATAGTGTACAAGCTAAGTAGATGAGTAGGCTAAGTAGATGTGAAACAAAGCTACCTATTGCACAATACTATAACCATATAACCATAGGTGCCATTGATTGAACTGATTAAACACTAGTCATGGAAAGTAGATGAGTAGGTGGAATCATACTAAGTTGAAAATCAATCATTTTGAATCATATTATAAGACTTTTCAGGGTCATGGAGACCTAGAGATAAGTGGGAATAGGAGTTGCTTTGTTGAGGGAGTGCTAATTAGGCCTAGTTGGATAGTTAGAGGGTGAAGGAAATACTCACCAGTCAAATGATGAAGGACTGAGATTGAGATGAATTTAGTAACTCTGAAAAGGGTACTAGAAATTGTAAAAACATTTTTTGGTAATTTGGGAAGTTTTAAATGATTTTTTGATTTCAGGGTGTGAAGGGCTACTAGGCAAGCCTAGAAAGGCTATAGAAGAGGAATGGTGGAATATGAGTTGATTGGAGTGAATGGGAAGTTGGAACATGGTATATATACCATAATAAGATGATATATGGTGTTGGGATCATGGTGACAGGTGTTGGAAAAAGGAAGTGGGAAGGTGAACTTGTGTGGAATGGTTGTGGGAGTGACTTACAAAGTCAGAGAACTCTATTTGATCTTTGAGTAGGACTAATTCCTTGAGTTGATTCCAAGTTTCTTGTTGAATCTTCAAGTTGAGTTGGCCTATTTAAGGTGATAGTAGAGGGCTCTGCATCAACAATCTACAGAATTAGACCTTTATTTTAAATGCATTTAACACAAAAGAAAATTACAAAACTCAACCAATTGGATGTTTACAACAAAGAAATAGAATGATAATAATTGAGAGAGAGAGAGGAATGACAAGGATATTGATGCTCTTCTTAGCTGTTATGGCTAAGCAGAGCATCAATATCCTTGTCATTCCTCTCTCTCTCTCTCTCTCTCTCTCTCTCTCTCTCTCTCTCTCTCTCTCTCTCTCTCTCTCTCTCTCTCTCTCTCTCCGCTTATCCATTGTGGTAATAGTTAAGCAGAGCATTAATATCCTTCTCTCTCTCTCTCTCTCTCTCTCTCTCTCTCTCTCTCTCTCTCTCTCTCTCTCTCTCTCTCTCTCTCCTCTCTCTCTCGTGCTAGGTCTGACTTATATAATCAAATGTTGATCCAATCTTTCTCAATTATTTAATTAGTCTATATTTACATAAAAATATTATATCTTTATGTGGTAATGAATTAAATAAGATTTGAATAAGATATGGGGGGAATATGTATTGTATTGAGAGATTATTAAGTACCTCATGCTAGTTTATAACTCATGAGAGTTATAACATGATAGTTTATAACTCATGTACCTCATGCTAGTGTACTTGGATTAGACTAGACATTATCCAACCACTTGTGAGGGTTGTCACTATTATTAATTTTGACATTTTGGACTTGGGCCTTTGATCTTTGAGCACTTTATATAAATACTCACTATTTTGATAATGTCTAGTCTAATGCAAAATAGTGTATACAAGGTATCCAAGCACACTATCATGAGGTACATGAGTTATGTTCATCTCACTAGATGTAGATGGGCATTAATACTCAATTGAATGATATGTTCCCATATAAATGTGAAATCCTATTAATCTACAAACTCTCATGTTAAACAACTACAAAACAAAGTCAACATAGTTCCTTTAACACAACCAAAGTTAAAATTAAATTATCTCTATCCCTAAGATAAACTAAGTAGCCTTCATATATTTTATGTCAAATATTCCTTCCTTCATGGTCATATGATATTGTTTTGATCATATAATAATCTTATTGTAATAAAATTTTGAATGTAAACCTTAATGGAAATGATAAGCCTTAAATGGAAATGATTGATAGTAGATTGGGGCTCACCTGAGCTATAAACATGAAGAATTATTGTAAAAAAAAATGTAAACCATATATATGCACACTTGAGGCAAAGAGAAGTTACGCCATATCCATATTAAAATATTACTTACAATATGAAAATACCAAATTGACTAATTCTTGAGCTCATCTCCGCATATGGTCGCAACAAAGATATGTGATTACAATATAGAGAAGGCATTATAAAAATATAATTTCAGCATTTTCCCTAGCCTTATGCTTTTTGCACTCAAATCCTTCATCACAGATAAGTGGAGATGGGCGAATAGATGTAGATGAGTTTTCATCGACCCAACTAAAGTATCCACAGCCATTATTTCCCCATGATGCCCAATCTACATTAGTTCTTATAATATAATGAATATTTTTTACATTAGAAACATTAAATATAAACACATTAGCAACCTTTTTTCTATTTGAGCAGCACCAAAATTGTTTTCAAGGGTTTCTTTGTGTCCATGAAGTCTTCAAAACACACTGCCTACCACCACATTGATAGTTTGGGACATTGACAAGAGCCATCGAGCCTATATCAATAATGCACCACACCATTGTTACTACATTTATTACATAAATATTATAACATATAATCATATGATTATAATAATCATACATTCACCACTATTGTTCTATTGTAGATTCAAGTACCTAAAATATGTTTGCAATCAATGGTTTGGAAAAACATGTCATTCTAGGGCAGCAAGGACAATTTAACTATACTTGAGCTATAATTAGTCAACTTCAATGCCTTCATAAAGAGGGTCATTCAATGTGTGATAGGTGTCACACTCTAAATATTTGATATTTTATTATATGAATTGACATGGGACATGTGAAGAGTCATGCATTTGGAAATATGAAGAGACTTGTTTTTGGAAATTGAAGAGACCTTCGATTGTGATATGAAGAGTTCCATTTGGTCTGCACTAGTTGAATGTAGCAGAGTTACATTTGACCTGCAATAACTCTATTACATTCAACCAATGTTACGACAAATGTTGAATCAATAAAACAAGAAATATTATAAACCTAAGAAGCTAAATAGTAAACTTGATTGTATGCTATCATGTGAAAATGCTCACAGGTTTACTACTGACAATGTCTCTGTGGTAGACAATGTTTGAGTATGGTGAATAACATGCTTCAATTACAATCATAAAATTCCATTTCCATTAACTACTCATTTCAAACTTATAGCATTTTGTAGGGAGGGTTGGTTGAAGGAGGCACTGCACATTCTTCTTCCTACACATGACCCTCCTGAAGATTCCTCTATATATCTTCAACTATTGCAAACCTACATTCTCAAGAATGTACTTTCACTGGGAAAAAATGTCCACTCTTTCATCACTCATAGATAATGGATATTTGGTACATGCGCAACTCATAATAAGCTTATTTATATGTATGCGAAGTGGGAAATTTTGGTCGATGCTCATAAATTGTTTTAACCAAATGAAAGAGCATAAAAGGGTTTCATCGAATATGATCATTGCAGCCTACAGAAGACATGGGTGTCTCGACAAGGCAGTAATATTGTTTGACCAAATGCAACTAATTATTTTCCAACCTGATCAGTTCAAATTTTCTAGTGTTCTTCTAGCCTATGTTGAGATGGGTGGTTTGGAACAGGGCATGGACATCCATCAAAGCGTAAAGGATGGAGGAATTGCTTCAAATGTTGTAGTTGCAACTAAACTAGTCGACATGTATGCAAAATGTGGAAACATAGACAAGGCACAAGAACTATTTGACCAAATGCCTTAGAGAAATGTCATCTCATGGTATGTAATGATTGCAGGATATGCACAAATAGGATCTGTTGAAAAGGCTTTAGAAACTTTCGAACAAATGCAATTGACAGGTGTAAAGCTTGAATTCACAACCTTTTCCATCTTTCTCTCTACCTATGCTAAAATGGGAGCTCTAGAATAGGGTATGTACATCCATGAAAGTATAAAGGATAGAGGAATTTTATCAAATGTTGTAGTTTAAAAGTTTAAATTTCCTTCAATACCCATCATGTCCTTTTAAATTTTTATTCTAAAAAGATCAACCAATCTCACATAGTTCATTTCAAGAGGTATAGCTTCTCTAATTCAAATTCTTGGAATTAGTCATAATCACCTACTCTCTTATAACAATTAATGGACTCATTTATTAAATGCCATAAGCCCTAGTGATTGGTGAAGAGAATAAAAAATTTATTTTGTAAGCTATGTTTGAACATTTGTACTATGAACATCTTTATGTTATGGTGGCACAACTTGAATCCAAAATAATCAAGCTTCAAGAAAAATATTGTCCAATTTCATGTCCTTAACATCTTTATTATAAAACCATGGCTTGTTTTGTCACTGTTTATTCTCATAGAAGTAAAAATGCTTAATTAGGATTCTCATAGAAGTAAAAATGTTTAATTTTCTCTAATTGGAATTAATTGGAACAAGGTATGGATGTCCATCAAAGCATAATACAAGGGGGATTTCCATCAGATATTATAGTTGGAAATGCTCTATTAGAGATGTATGCAAAATGTACAAGCATATACAAGGCATGAGAAGTATTTGAGAGAATGACTCAGAGAAACATGGTCTCATGGATTGCAATGATTTCAGGATACGCTAAAAATGGATGTGTTGAAAGGGTTGTATAAACTTTCAATAAAATGCAATTGGCACGTGTAAAACCTAATTGCACAACCTTTGTCAGTATTTTGTCTCCCTTTGCTAAAATGGGAGCTTTGGAATAGGGTATAGACATCCATCAAAGGATAATGGAAGGAATTTTTTTGTCAGACATTATGGTTGGAAATGCTTTGGTAGATATGTATGCCAAATGTGGAAGAATAGACAAGGCCTATGAGTTGTTTAATAGAATGCCTCAATGAAATGTGGTTTCATGGACTGCAATGATTGCACGATATGCACAAAATGGATTCTTTGAAAAGGCTTTAGAAAATTTCAAACAAATGCAATTGGTGGATGTAAATTTGTATTCCACAACCCTTGCCAACATTCTCCATGCCTGTGCCAAAATGGGTGTTTTGGAATAGGGTGTGGACATCCATCAAAGCATAAAAGATAAAGAAATTTTTTCAGATGTTGTAGTTGCAATTTTCCTGGTAGACATGTATGCAAAATGTGGAACTATATATAACACATGTGAACTCTTTTAAAAAATGCATCAAAGACATGTGGTATCATGGAATGCCATGATTACGGGCTATGTACAAAATGGATTTTTTGAAAAGGCTTTAGAAAATTTCAAGAAAATGCAAATGGCAGGTGTAAAGCTAAATTCCACAACCTTTTCTAGCCCTTCCTGTGCCAAAATAGGAGCTTTGGAATAGGGTATGTGTTAACTTATAGTGTTGATCTGATTGATTATTGTTATGGTTACTATGTATTATATATATATATATATATATATATATATATATATATATATATATATATATATATATATATATATATATATATATATATATATATATATATATATATATATATATATATATATATATCATAGTCGACTGAGAATCATCAGGGCTCACATTATATATTATGTAGTCACTGTTAAGATCGACTTAGTCGATTTCTTGATCACACAATAACTAGTAATTAATGGTTATCATAACACATTGTTAATGTGTTACAATAACAACTAGTGGTTATTTGTATCACTTTGTAACATAATGAAATGATGCCAGTCGTGTCTATTCATATTGGTAGGAAATAATCAATGATACCCTAGCTTGTATAAATGGATGCCCTAGCTCGTGGGTAATAAATGATACTCCAAGAAAGTAGGGTAAGAGTTTGGAGTTGGGGGACAATTCCATGGAAGTCTTTTAGAAATGAGAGATGTCGCTCAAAACAGGTTCTCATTTTCAAAAAATGGGTGCCCGTTTGAGGTTCGGGCACCCGATCCTAAATTCAAAAAATGGGTGCTCATTTTTGAGTTCAAAAAATGGGTGCTCATTTCTAAATTTTTTTAATTTTTTTTTTAAGATTTAAAAATGCATTTTAACACTTTGAATTTTTATTTTTTTAAATGGGCGCCTGTTTCTTAAGACATTAGCGAGAAGCACACATCTGCCTCGAATTTTGTTTCAAATTTGATTTAGTTTAAGCTTGGTAGAACCAAGCCTATGCCTTGACCTCCAAAAATTTGGTTAAGGCAATGGAATGCTAGATTTCTGCCTTGCCATAATTTTTTGAGGGCCTTCCCGATCGTATCATTTTATGAAAAAAACCCCATTAGAGTTCTCACTCTCCTGATTTTAAAAATGTAAATTTCATAGTGATGTGATTATTTTACTATTTTTGCATTATTTATTAGTTAAAAGGGGGTACCTAAACCTAAAATAGCGAGGTTCACTAAAACATTAATAACTTTTTTTTTTTTAGGTTTCTTGGAAAATAAATTATATGAGATCAATCTAGATACAATTCTTTTGAAGATAGAAAAAAAGAATTTTGAAAAAATATGAAATTCTCATCAAATTATGGTGTCCGTACATGAGAGGTTTTGAAAATGTATTTTATAGTCAATTAAAAATTAATAAAAAAATATATATTCAATAAAAAAATAAGGAAAAATATGCTAATCAATATTTGGTGTCTTAGGTATATTTCCCCAGAAGGATTTACAAAAATTCATTTATTTACATCAAAATATGGTGTTCGTACATGGCTATGGTATGGTCCTGAAATAGGCATTTTGAAAACATGATTATTAAACATTCCTACTAAAAAGAAATTTATACCATGTGGGTATTTAAATAAATTACATATTTGAAAAGTAGACTCTGAGAACTACATTTTCTATTACTAAATTTTTTTGAGATTCAATCTCTAAGTGTCTCAAATTTAGACATCAATTGACAGGAAATTTGAAAAAAAGGGAAAACACTTCCACTTTTTGCCCAAAAGTGGGACTCAACTTCTTGCAGCCACCCAGTAATAATAGTGGTAATATGAAGAGCATGAGCCAAGGGCATATGCCATGTAAAACAATGGTAACTAGTAAATGTCATAATCAAATCCCTACCTCAATGGTAATAGTGAGAATCTAGTAAATGCCGTAATCAAATCCCTACCTCAATGAGCTTCCATTTGATAAGGAGAGGAAAAGCCAAGTTTCCAAAACCAAGCTCGAAGATCAAAGGCCCAAGTCTAGACAAAAACTACAACCCCTATACACAATGTCGAATCCTCCCTGACTGATGAGGTTTCGTGCCCTACAACTCTTGAAAAAATTCACTGTGGTAATAATAAAATGAGAAATGAAATCTTTTTTTTTAAGTTATGCCCGTGCTCGTTGAAATTTTGATGTACACCGTAGCAGTCGAACTTTCAACTAACATGGGCATGGCTAAAAAAAATTAAATTTTTCCTTCTATAATCTGACCAACCAAAACCTTTTTATTTCATGGTCGAAAATTTTGGTAGAAAAACTAGGTCAAATGTACTAGTGGGTGTTTGGTTCATGATCTAGATGTAAATATTCTTTAATTATTTGTATCTCACCTCTCTTGTTTTGTAGTTGTACCATAAATAATGTAGAATATTCTATGTCACTTTCTAGTTCACTATGTATATTTTTAAACTCAATGTTTGTTGAAGTTGGCTCATCGTGGTCTCTTTGAAGTGTACGAAGCATTCCTAAGATGTCAGTAGTAGAATCATGAAGTAGTGATAATGAAAAATCATCAATTAGAATATCTTGTATGCTAATGCATTTTGATCATGACTTCTAAAAATGTAGCAATCATAAGCCTTCCTGTGTGTATTAATCCTACGAATGATTAATGCATCCAATTCTTGAATCCTATGTGGAAAATATTTTTCAATTAGTTTTATATCTTGGGGGAAGCTAATTGTATGACCACTATATTTATATTTTCCACCGTGGGCATGAATGACTTGTAATATCGGATTAACATGTGCAATGAGAATCTCTTCTACTTGTGTGAGAACCCATAAAATAGTCAGTTTCTCAAGTGGGTCCATATTGTTGGCTAAAGAGAAGTGATGCATTCCTTTCTCAATAATTAATCTCTTGCAAGAAAGACCATTTCTTGTAGAGAGAACATGCATACCAGGGTAGCACTCCTTACATATATGACATGTGTGTAACTTGGACATCATATCAAGTCTAGTTCTAAATGTCTTTTTTTCTTCTAAAAAGGAAGAGGAAAAATTCAAATCCATGTTGGTAAGTGAAAGTGGATGGGGAGCCCTATGTTCTAGTAGGTGTGTTTGAATGGGCATGCATTGGTGACCATCCTAGCTGGAACTTGTGGAAGCTTTCAAGTGGGGAGGGATTGGTTGCATCGGTGGTTGGCGAGGGTGTTTCATGCATGTGTGTCCGACGAGAGCTTAGTTCTTCTCTATGGTGAGCATAATACAAGTGACTTCTCTTACAATATTTCACTTGACTAGGGATACTATGGAGCGACATTCTTCCATAATCTTGGAAATGTGAAAGTGGAGTTGGAGGGTTTTTTGCATGAAGACATGTTTTAGCGGGAAGAAAGAGCAATTGAATTTGGGAACTATTAGAAGCTTGGAAATGGGAATGGAATGTATGAATAGATTTTTGGTGGGAAGAGTTTGTGTGGTGGATGGAATGACGTGCATTTATTTCTTCTCTATATAGAGCATAATACAAGCAGTTTCTTTCATGAGATTGAAGATTGAAATATGGCCTAGTTTGGTTGATTTATCTTTTAGAATCTTGTACATTTGTGTTCATTAAGTGGATGAAGTAAAGAAGAGGAAGACATATGACCACTTTGAAACATTATACTACTATAAGATTAACTATGTTAGCATCAAAATATGATGCCACTTTTTAGCATTGCTTAAATAAAAATAGTAAATTGTGGTTTGCAAACCATATACAAGGCTTTTCTCACGAGTTTTGTAGGTTTTGGGTTACAAAAATATATACTTATATGTATTTGTCGACTGATTCTACTAACCAAATGGTGCAATGAAAAATAATTGAAGAAGCAGAGGTACATCTAAGTTGTGAGTTTTGTTAATCTTTTTGACATTATTTGTCAAGAGTGAGACATGGCTTAAAGGATAAGTAATTGATGTATAAATTTTGATAGGTGTTAAGCATTATTTGGAATAGAAGCACAAACAAACTATTTAAAATATCAAGGATTATGAAAATACCAATAGTAAATAAATGATATGTTGTTCTAAATCTACATTGAAATGGATGAAGAAACCATGTGAAATGTAAAGACAAATGTAGAAATATGGTAAATATAGACAAAAAATTATTTTCCACAAAACATATAGGAAATACGCTTGGAACAAAAAAAAAATTTAAGACATTTATGAGAACTAAAATGTGTTGCGAAAAGGTAAGTTGCAATGGAAAAAAAAAGAGCAAAAGATAAGAAGCTGCACCTTCACCCAACAGCTAGAGAAGAGTTCTTTGTACAACTTGTTAAGGAGACATAAGTGTGTTCCTATAAATGTTCAAAGAAGAAAAGAGAAGTTAGAAAAGATAATTAAATATATACTCTCATGAAAGTTGGGCCCGATAAATTTAAATTATCACTATTTGTTAGTAAAGACCAAATTTTTAGTCAAATAAATTGCCATTTGATTATGTAAGAGTTAGAATTGAATTTAAAAAGATATGTATTAACTTTATAAGATACAATGTAGAGATGAAATATTAAAAGTATAGAACATGTAATATATTTTAGGAGTATATAGAAATTGTGCAAGCATACAATCTATGTAGAGCCCACCCATAGTTTTCTTTTCAGTTTTATATTTCCAAA